>JAKCPI010003825.1:0-129723 GCA_023213315.1 Euborellia annulipes | reverse complement strand
GGATTAACTTGAATTTAAAAAAACATTCACACTTTTTTTCTCATTCACACTCACATTCACACACACATTCATACAGTCTTTTCGGCAACTTAGGCCATATAAGACTTTGACGATAACCGTTGTAGAGAATATATCTATTGTGGGGTCAGGCATTTCTATTTAAGCCATCTGGTATCCAAATGGCTTAAATAAAATCATCGGACTGCCTGGGTCCGAACCCGCGACGTTTGGTATAGGAGGTAGACGCGCTATAGGATTAACTTAGATTCGTGATATAGTTTTTTCTAATTCCTTATTGTTTAAAGAACCTACCATAAAAATTTCATCTAGATTGGTGGTCAAATAAATAAATGAGAAATTATTTTCTCTTCCATGTCACATTTTGTTTGACATTATCCAAGTCGCGGAAGGTGAAAAAATCAAAACTTTAAAGTGCCATAACTCGAAAACTAAGATAAAAAATTGAAATTTGTTGCTGTTACTTATCTCTATACATAGAACAAACATACCAAGTTTCATAAAAATCTGAGATTTTGTATGAAATGGCCTGGTTGAACTGACGTGGAATGACCCAAATGTAAAATTAAAAAATGTTAAATATTTAAAAAACCGGAAGTGCTAGCAACCAAAACGTATTTTTCCCTGGACCAGTTTTTTATGCTGAATCGGTATATGTAAGTATTATTTTTCTACGACCTTTAGTTCAGGCCGTACTTTTTTTGTGTACAGACGCACGGACGGTCGGACAGACAGACACCGGAGTCTCTACATAAGCTCTCTTTCCCTTAGTACTACGTACAGTGAGAGCTAAAAACATGTAAATATAAACAAATGAATTTGTGAAGCAAATTCATTCTTTTATATTTACATGTTTTTTTAATGACACCTGTGTTGATTATTTCAAAAACTATTCAGTTTTCGGAAAAATATCATAGAATAAAAACTTTTTAAAATTAAGGATTTTATCATAATTTAACAAACAAATTGAAAATTTCGAAATTTCTGAAAAAACTTTTTAGGTAAAGTACTACTTCCAAGTGACGTATTTACTCCAAAAGTTGATAGAAATCTACAATATTAGTGTAAGGAGCATATACCAAATTTCATCCATCTAGCTGCTTTGGTTTTTAAGCAATCGTGTTCACACACACACACACACACCCAGACGTAATTCCAAAAGAATAAACGAGAAAGTCTCGGGGAAGTCATTCATTCCCCTTTTATTTTTTTAAATAAAAAAGTTATTTAAAATTTACATTTATTTAACAATTTTTTTTTATTTTTTTTTTTTGGAGGGGGGCGACATTCTTGTACCCGCGGGGGGGGGGGGCGCCATTCAATATAGTTACGCCAATTATTTCAAATGATTGGCAGCCAATTCTTTTGAAATAAATTTTTCTCACTTGCGACGGACCAAGGACCCAGGCACGAAAATGCCCTTTGGCTTTGAGTCTCCGCCGCACAGTGGGCCAGAAAACAAATTTAGGGCGCCAAAATTCTGATTTTTGGTTTATAGGGGTTTTTTGAACCGCTGAGTCCATTTTTGAACTTATTTTTGCGAAAAAACCAAATGGGGTACCAGGAGGAGGGGGCAAAATTCAAAATTTTGGAATTTTTCGTGTTGGGTATCAAAATATATGTTTTTTGACGCGCTGAGTCTATTTTTTACAAATATTTTTGCGAAAAAACCAAATGGGGTACCAGGGGGAGGGGGCAAAATTCAAAATTTTGGAATTTTTCGTGTTGGGTATCAAAATATATGTTTTTTGACGCGCTGAGTCTATTTTTTACAAATATTTTTGCGAAAAAACCAAATGGGGTACCAGGGGGAGGGGGCAAAATTCAAAATTTTGGAATTTTTCGGGTTGGGTATCAAAATATATGTTTTTTGACGCGCTGAGTCTATTTTTTACAAATATTTTTGCGAAAAAACCAAATGGGGTACCAGGGGGAGGGGGCAAATTTCAAAATTTTGGAATATTTCTTGTAGGGTATCAAAATATATGTTCTTTGAGGCGCTGAGTCCATTTTTGGCCACATTTTTGGAAAAAAAATGTGACCAAAGAAGGGGAGCAAATCATTCATTTTGGAATTTTGTGGGGTGATTGAAATGCGTCTTTTTTTAAAGTGATGAGTTCATTTATTAGTCCGAGATGGTCCTTATAAAATTGCAAAAAATATTTTACTCAATTGTGCCATTCGACATTCTCAGGAATTTTTTTGACACGCTTCAGGTTGTTATATATTTTTATTTTATTTATATACCTTGTATGTAACTTATGTTTCTTAATTTTATCATTGATCTTATTATAATTATTTGTTAATTTGTGCGCATATGATGTAAGAAAACTAATTTTCTTTCTTTTGACTGTAAACTCGCTCCTTTCTGTTATTGATTGTAGCCCTGATGATGGTCGTATATCTGACCGAAACGTCGGCTTGAAGTGATTATTAAACGAAATAAACCTAGCTGCAAACGCTCTTTTCTTTCTTCCTTATTACGAGATCTACTCAGCTATCCACCTCACTTTAACATTTTACTTTTCTTTTTTTTTAAATTTTTTTCGCCCTGGCCGAAACCGTAACCGAAACCGAATATTCGGTCGGTTCTTAATCAAAATACAAAAAGGAATCAAATTATTAATTTAGCAAGTTATGTTACTGAATTTCAACAATAAAAATCATGATCGCAGGAAGAACTAGAATTTACACAATAGTAATCACTAATTTAGTGGTATAAATCACATTTTAAGGATTTGGGGCAAAAACGGGCAAAATGTACGAAATGTAGGTGATAGTACGGGCTTTAAGGAACAACTTTTATTTGAAAAGTTTTGGCGGGAAATGGAGGGACATTTTTGTAGCACTACATATAGCCAGTTCTAAGGGACAAAAAAGTACTTATTTCAACTGCAAATTTTCAAACTACCAATTAAATTATAGCAATGGACGAGCACAGATTCGTATTCAGGATGAAAAATTCAATAGGACACCATGTTTATTAATTTGAAAACACTGGAACAAGTCACCGTAACACGCGCTTGAAAAACACATACAAATTCACAATGCAAATTGCTGTCAATAACCGCCACTTTATCGCGTCTTCAAAGCAACTAGATGTACTTCGGGCGAGTTGATATTTGCGGTACTAGAAGCCTTCAAGGTCATAGTACATCAGGTCATAGCTAGTTTGTCTCTCTGGTACATTTCGTTTTTTCGACTTTTGGCGCCCTAAATTGGTTTCCTGGCCCACTGTGCGCCGTCCTTTGGAAGGCGCCTCCGTCGCCCTTTGGCTTTGCGCCTCCGTCGCCCTTTGGCTTTGCGCCTCCGTCGCCCTTTGGCTTTGCGCCTCCGTCGCCCTTTGTCTTTTCGTCTTCGCCTTCCTTTGGAAGGCGCCACCGGCGCCCTTTGGAAGGCGCCTCCGGCGCCCTTTGGAACTGGCGCCTCCGTGCTGGCACGGAGTGCACGCCCGCCAGGAACGGCCCTGAATATAGATATTAGATATATAATAGGTAAGAGAGAGTAAATAATAGTTTGAAGTCAGGCAAAAGTCGTCGCATTAAAAGGACACAGGCTAAGTAGAAGAGAGCCAATACCAAATTTTTTAAATATTTTTTTGAATGGGGGAGGGGGTAATTTAAAAAAGAGTCGGGCCCCTCCCCCGAAAAAATTCTATATACCCCTCTGATTAGTAAGTGGGGGGGGGGGGCAAATTATATTTTGCCTCTCCCCCCTCTTCTTAACGAATCTCCTAGTTCAGACCCTGTTATAAGCTATTATTAACTAAATAATAAATTATTAAAATTTTTTGCATAAATCAGGGAGAAATTATTCCAATAAAGGTAAAAATAAAAATATTACTGAAAAGAGATTGGTTAAAACTATAAAATTTTTATTAATTTATTTAAATCAACATATATTAATAAAACTAATCAATAATAGATCATTTGAGCATTCAGCCATGAAGATCAACTTCTCGTCTTTTAATATAGTGTTTATTTGAGGCTATCTATTATCTAGTTAGGGAGATAATTAGTATAGACATTAGCGAGCACGATTTGCACTTGAATGGGAAGATTTGCCTCGGGCGAGTGATTATGTCGAGTTTGTGAAGAGATTTTGAATCGACTAAAATTTCTATATATACATGGAACATGTTAATTGGTCTATCAACTAGCTGTAAAAGATGAAAACTGAGCCACAAGGCGAACGGACGAGCCAATTAAACGGTTCTTGCTAAATATATGAGAGGAAATATTGGTCAGTCTTTAGATAAGGATTCGGACCACCGAGTATTTTCAAAATAGAGTATAAAATTAATTTGAAATAGATGGTAGCTAAAAATACGAGAGTGTAAGGATTAGAATTATAAGTTTTAGGAGGTCATGCCCCCCCCCCCCCAGAAAGCTCCCTGCCCCAAGAATAATTGAGAAAATATGGGGCTTTCCAGGCTCCCCGGATGATAGCTGGTCCCATGCCCCCCACCCCCAGCGAGGATGGCTGGTCCAATGGCCCACCCCAGCCAAATTTTCTAGTTACGCCCATGAATATAACAAAAAGAAAAAGTAATACTGATAAGTCTAATGACATTTTTTATTGTAAAATATAAAAAGTAGGTATATAATACATACAAAACAGACAGAAAAGATACAGACGTATTTACGTACTGTGAAATTAACTGAAAGAGAATATAACAAAAGAAAAAGTAATAGTGATGAACAAATTTAAACAGTTTGTTGAAAAGTTGGATGATCTCTTCGATATTGCTAAACAAGATGCCTTGGCTCTGATGAAATCGAAAGAAGATAAGGCGTTTCTCGTGAAACAGAGGCAGAAGGGTCGCCCAGGTTCCATGACTGGAGTGGATCTCAAGTTGTCTCGAGCTGAACAAATCAAGACTCAAAAGGAACTTGAAATAATGAACCGACAAATCCAAGAAGCAACTTTTGATATTGGTGAGTTTTTTATATTAATAGTAATTTATTATTCTAAAGAATAGATAAACAAATAAGTAAATAGTTTTATTAAAATTGAAAGACAATTGTACATGAGAGCATCATTTGGCATCTTTAAGATTGCGGTTATATATTTTAAATAATACATCAAGCATCTTGTTTAGCAATATCGAAGAGATCATCCAACTTTTCAACAAACTGTGTAAATTTGTTTTTCTTGGCCGCAGGGACGGATTAAAGGGAGGGCGGTGGGGGCGATGCCCCCCCCCCCCCCCCGAGAAGAAATTCAAACAGTTATATAAACTAGTAATCTAAAGAAATTATGATTTCCGCTCTTTAATTTCAATTGAATTTGTTACCAATCAATTTAAAAAAATAGGAAAGGAGTCTAAAAGGCCATAGATGCCGACAAAGTCCTTAAATAAAAAAAAAATCTTCCCCCTCCCTACAAAATTGCATTAATCCGCCACTGCTTGGCCGTTTTCCATGTTTTCTTCCGGTCTTTTTGAAGAGTTCTCCACTCGGCGTGAAGTTTTTCAAGCTTACTAACAGTTAATTGTATCTTCCCTGGTAGGAATTGCCAATGCTGACAATTGGCCGAACCTTGGGCCAGTTGTCATTTGCCAAGCCTTGAGTAGTGACCATTGGGCCAAGCCTGGTCCGAGGCTTGGCCCAATGGTATTATATTATTAAACCGAGCCTTGGGAAGACGAATGGACCAAGCCTGGACCGAGGCTTGGCCCAATGGTATTATTTTATTAAACCGAGCCTTGGGAAGACGAATGGACCAAGCCTGGACCGAGGCTTGGCCCAATGGTATTATATTATTAAACCGAGCCTTGGGTAGTGACCATTGGGCCAAGCCTGGTCCGAGGCTTGGCCCAATGGTTAATTGACCCATCATATAATTAAAAAAAAAAAAAAAAAAAAATTAAATCAAGTACTATTAATTGAAAAAACAGTAATATATATTTTAAATCTTGTGATTGTTTGATAAAGTTTATTTAGCTAAAATAAAAGGCAAATCAAATAGCTTAAAAAAAGAGTCATATCAATATAACAACTGTGTACGAGACCGTAAAGGCATTGACAAATGACTAACAAAACCAAAAAGCTCGAGTTCAAATCTCTCGAGAAACAACTTTTTTTTCCTCGAGGCTTGGATCTTTTTGTTTTCCAAGGCTTGGGCCAACCTTGGTTTGTTCGATTCCCAAGGCTGGGTACATTGTTATCATTCCAAGGCTTGGACCAAGCCTCGCCCAATGGTTAGACAAGGCTTGCCCCAAGCCTCGCCCAATGCTCGGCACGATTGGTCCAAGCCTGGTCCAAGGCTTGGCCCAATTGTGTATTCCTACCAGGGTTGTTCATGTTTAGTCGGGATTCGAGCTTTCTCCCAAAAAATGAACACTTCTCGTATGGTAAGTTTTGCCGATTCTCTTACAGTTAATTTCACAGTACGTAAATACGTCTGTATCTTTTCTGTCTGTTTTGTATGTATTATATACCTACTTTTTATATTTTACAATAAAAAATGTCATTAGACTTATCAGTATTACTTTTTCTTTTTGTTATATTCATGGGCGTAACTAGAAAATTTGGCTGGGGTGGGCCATTGGACCAGCCATCCTCGCTGGGGGTGGGGGGCATGGGACCAGCTATCATCCGGGGAGCCTGGAAAGCCCCATATTTTCTCAATTATTCTTGGGGCAGGGAGCTTTCTGGGGGGGGGGGGGGCACGAGTCTTCTAGAGGAGCCAGCCCCCCGGCACCCCCCTAGTTACGCCCATGGTTATATTTTTACTTTAAACTGAAAAATATACCAAAAAAATGCAAAATTTTTCACATAATAACAAAATATACAAATTATGCTCCTAGTGGTAATAGGTTTTGGGGTTAAAGGCTGTTGTAACTCGGTTTGACTTAAAATAACAACAATTATGTATAGAATACAAATTTCGAAGAAGAACATTAGCTTTCTTTTGAGATATTAAGCTTGTTTGTATTATGTACCGTTCTGGAGTTATGGCTCAATATGTTACCTTTTTGGTCAAAAATTTGGATTCTTTCATACTTTGAGTGACGAGCGGCACGGGTTAACGTCGTTTAATCGATCTCAAATTTCTCTATATCTCAATATCTGCAAAGGGGAATCGTTTTGTGGGGTCCAGACGAACAATATTTCAAAGTTTTTTTTCCGTCTCTATGAGATCCGGTCACCCTAGTGAACACACAGTCATCAAATGTATAAAAAATTCTGAAAATGAAAAATATTTGTTTTTTATTGAAATATTGCTTTAAGAACCTGCTATCTATTAAGGAGTAATCTTCCAATTGAGATTTGCGTTGATCCTCTTACAACCTCCAATTATTGATTATTATTATTATTTTTTTTTTTGAAAATTGAATTCGGCCTTCTATGAACCCTTCTTTGCTTGCTCGAGCGAGTTATTCGGTTAGTAATTTTTTTTTATCTGAATTGGATGAGAGTACGACAGAATTAATAAGCAGCCTGGTGTTGTGATGGTATCTCGCAGGTGAATTATGTTCCAAACAGGTACCTTATCGGTATCCGTGATTAGAGAGCTTGGGTATTTGTCAGGAGTCGCCTGGACAAGCTGGGATAATCCTCTGGGCTCAAATCCAGTAGTGGTTTAATTAATAGGGCTTCTGGACAGCGAGTCTTTTGTTACCTAAAGGGCGGAATATTTATATATCAAAGATATATTATATAATAAAATAAAGATGACTTTCAGCTTAAATAATAATTTATTTAACGAGAGAAAATTTTCTTTAATAAATTATATATAATAATATTGTATTTCGTATTTTCTTTAAGTGAATAAAAAAAGACGGGTCAGAGTGCATGGCATTTTCAGGTCAAGATGTCAACTAACGTTAACTTTAAGGGTGTCAGAAAAAAAGAGAATTTAAAATTGCTTCAAAAATTATAACAAGGAATTTTGTTGATTTTTACCTTCTCTTATCTATAGAAAGTATTGCGGTCATGTCGAAAATTCGATGTCGAGATTTTGATGGAAATACATGTAGGCCTATATAGTCAGTAGCGTAGCCAGGATTACTGCTTGGGGGGGCCCAAAAGTTTTTGAACCCCCCCCCCCCCTTTTCCAAGAAACTTAAAGTGGAGAAATTTTTTTTGGATAATATAATAATTTTAAATAAAAAACAAATAAAAAAAATTTTTTTTTCTTGAAATAAAAAAAAATTTTAATACAAAATTCGTAAATATTAGATATTTTTTCAATTATTTTTAAGTTTTTTTTTAGATTTTAGAATTTAGGAGAGTTAATAAAAGAATTATTTAAAAAAAAAAAAAAATCATTAGTGAAAACAATAGGTATTTTTTTGTTTTGGAGAAGGCTTTGGGGGGCCCGGCCCCCCTGGGCCCCCCCCCTGAATACGCCACTGTATATAGTATATATAATAGATGTATATAATTTATTAAATATTTATATGTTATATAGTTAGTAAATTTCTCATTCCATGAATAGAATGATTTTTTTATACGTTTCTAAAAGGGCTTTACCCGACTCTCGTTTCTTAAAGATCATTATAAAAAAAAAAAAAAAAATGTCAAGCCGAGGTGAGTGGTCCGTTCATTTGCTTGTAATTATTTTAAGCCTTTCATATGTTCTCAATCTTACATCTCAGGTGGGACAAATTCATAAAATACCAACGAATGGTTTATATTTTATACATATAGTCTATATATTTCTATTATCATATCTTAAATTTATTAGTAACAGGCAGGGGCGCCGGAACGAATTTGAATCAGGGGGGCAAAAAATTTTTTTTTAGAAAATTAAAATAATTTAATATGTTTAAATAGTATAAAACAAAAACAAATCTACTATGAAACTTTAAAAATTTTAAATAAAATCACAATTTTAATAAAATTAAAATTTTAAAAAATTTGGTAGTGATTTTTCAAAAATTTTTGGAAAAATTTGGAAAAAAATGAATTTCTTACTCTTTTAATTTAGAAGATTTTATTTTTCAAAAGTAAAAATATATCATTTTTAATAATAAATGAAATAAAAGAAGAAATTTTGCCCCCCTCTGCCCCCCTGTAGGATGCCAGGGGGGCAATGTACCCTTGCCCCCCCAGTTCCGGCGCCTATGGTAACAGGTGGTAGATGCATTTGGAATCATGTGCTTGGGCAGACAACGAACGCGGGCACCCGCGTCATGACGCGTCATTGACGTCATACCACAACACCGCGTCCGTCGAGGGTCTTTCGCTATGGCGTTCAGAATTGCGCGCCTATATAAATATATTTACTTATTTATAAATTTCGCGTCAATGATTGTCAATTATAATCTTTTTATAATTCATTGTATTACATTTTCTTTTCTTTTTTTCTGAGCCTCTCCTCCCCTCAAAGCCCACCGATCCTCATCAGTGATGATTCGGTCGCGCCAGGAAGAACTGGAGTATGGCAGAACAGCAGTGCCTTGGTGTGCCATTTAAGGAAAAAACTTCGTTCTGAATCTAAGGGCGGATACAAGGGGGGGGGGGGTAATTACCCCCCTCCCCCGAGATTAAAAAAAAAATACTTTTTTTCGAAAAAAAATTTATTTTTAATGTAAAATTTTAAAAATTAATACTTAAAAATTTGATTTGTATTTATACCGGGTGGGCCAATAGTGCGTGGACGGAAGATTGTGGGCTTATTAACCGACATTTTTAAAGTTTCTCGATGGTGCATAATAAGGGGCCTTTAGGGCTACAAATTAAAAATATTTTTGTTCCAATTGCACCTCATATACAGGGTGGCCCATATCAAAGTTATGTTTTTTTAAATGGAACGCCCTGTATATTATTGAATATTTGGATTCTACGGCCAATTTTAGTATGACTTTATGTCATGCAATGTATTCTAAAACAAACCGTTTAGCCGCAAATCGGGTTTTTATGAAAAAACTGCTCTCTGAAAAAAATTGAATATTGGGCCAAATGGGTTACCCATCTGGCCTACAATAGTACATTTCATGGTTAGTAACCTCACAAAAGAACAGTCTTCTAACCCTTATTTTCCCCAAAACCTACAATCTTAAGACTTTCAAGACTAACCTCAACAGGCATCTTCTCAGTTCCCGCAGTTGAGTTTCCCCTTTATGCTTCTCCTTTTGTTTTTATTTTCTTCCTGGCTGCATGTGACTATTGGTCATTTTAGGTCTTCGGACCTTATGCACCCATTCCAAAAAAAAAAAAAAAACTTTCTCTTGACCAGAGTCACATCTCTTTAAGAAAAAAAATAATAAATTTATTTATATAATAATTTTTATTATTTTTCATTTGCGAGATTTAATCAATTTTAATAGGCTTTAATTTTTTATAAAGCATAACAAAAATCAATTCTTTTCAATTGAAAAATTCTTAATTTTCTCGAATTTTTTGCGTTTTATTTAATTTTTTTTTAAGCTAGAGAAAATTATTAAATTTTACTTTCTCTTACCCTATATATGAAATATATAGAGAGAAAAAGTATTTTGTATTATAGAGCTTAAATATCTAGTCATGGTTGGGTTCAATGGGGGGGGGGGGTCTGAACCCCCAAATCCCCCCCGTGGCTACGCCTATGCTTATACCTGATACTTTTTTACCCAATACAAATTTTTTTCCACCCTGCGAATTTTTTTTCACCGTTCATGAAAATCATTTTACCTTATTTTTAGACACGAAATTTTTGCCGCTCTGCGAAAAAAAACTTTCTTTGCGGAACAATATTTTTCCGCCCTGCGGACAATTAAAAAAACATTTTGTTTTCCTTTCCATGTAAAGCATTTTACCTTTTTTTTTAGGGGCACGAAATCTTTTTGCCGCAACTTAATTTTGCCGACCTTCGAAAAATTTTATTCAGACGCAACTAAATTTTTTCATCCTGCTGGAAATTTTTCCGATGCCGTTTAAATAATTTTACCTTTATTTTAGGGAAACAATATTTTTCCCTGGTACTTTTCTAGACATGGGTGATACTGTATCAATCTGATATTTTGTATCAGGTAGGAAAAAGTAACAGGTACACATAATGGGTACGAGCAAAAAATATCAGGTATTTAAATACCAAAGTAAAAATCAGATAACTTATTTATTAAAAAAAAAAATATATATTTTTTTTCATTTCTGCTCTCTTTCTTAAAGTGAAGAAAAGAGAAATAATGTATAAGTAATAATTAGATTTGTATTTAATTATTATAGGGCCTAGTGAGAAAAGTAGAGTAAAAAATGTAAAAATGATTCGGAATGACGTTCGAAAAGCGCGCCAGAGCTAGCGAAATGGCCCTGTCAGGAGAGAAGAGACGGGGCGGGGCGTCGCGAGTTGAGGGTCGCAAGAGAGAAGGAATGAGAGAACAGGCGAAACGAAAACTGTATCGGGTAAGGAACGAAGCTCTAAAGTGAAAAGCAAGTATTTGATCAATGCGCATGCGCGAGATATCAGGTACGAGTGAGAAACAGATACGCGTCCTGTTCAGGTCCAGTCGAGTATGCCCGAGTTGTTGATACTCAAATAACAGATACAAAAAGTATATGTTATTTGCTCGGTATTCGTTTCTCACTCGAACCTGATATCTCGCTCGCGCTTGCGCATTGATCAAATACTTGCTTTTCACTTTAGAGCTTCGTTCCTTACCCGATACAGTTTTCGTTGCGCCTGCTCTCTCTTTCCTTCTCTCTTGCAACCCTCAACTCGCGACGGCCCGCCCCGTCTCTTCTCTCCTGACAGGGCAATTTCTCTAGCTCTGGCGCGCTTTTCGAACGTCATTCCGAATCATTCTTACATTTTTTACTCTACTTTTCTCACTAGGCCCTATAATAATTAAATACAAATCTAATTATTACTTATACATTATTTCTCTTTTATTCACTTTAAGAAAGAGAGCAGAAATGAAAAAATATATTTTTTTTTTTAATAAATAAGTTATCTGATTTTTACTTTGAAACTATTTTTTTTTTTATATAAAAACATTAATTAAAAAAATAAAAATATATGTAACTGTGAATTGAAATACATAATGAATAGAATTAAATTAAATTTCGTTCGCCGGCACAGAAATTTGTTAATTATTTTTCTAGTGCAGTATATAAATTGACATTTTAAATTTGGAGACATTAAAATGTCAGTTCAGTCAGTTTGGAAAACTCTTTAGTAATGGATAATTATGAGTTTGTTCTCAATACAAGAATAAATAGCAAAGAAAACATTTGAAAAAATGTTAGACACGTTGTTTTTGACTTGAATTAATGTAAAGTTTGCGTTGCTGGGTGAAATTTGTTTCGGGTACAAAAGTATCAGGTAAAAATATCGGGTCAGAACAAGTACCTGTAACAGCTGGTACCTGGTACAGCAAAATCGAGTATCGACCCATGTCTAGTACTTTCTTTGTATCTAATACAAAGTATCAGATTGATAAAGTGCCATAACCAATTTTAATATTTATTATATATTTATTTTATTAATTAAAAATTCAAAATTATTTCATATCTCACACTTGAATGGTTTATTTGTCAATCTTTTAGATTGTTGAATATAAAAAACTTTACTTACTTATATATGGAAGCAGCTAAAATTCTCTAACAAGAAAACACCTTATATAATCACTGCCATCTCGCGAGTAAAAGTGAAACTAACATCACACACCGAACTACAGAATGCAATTTTCTTTACTTTCTCCTTTTAATATATATGTTAATATATAGAGAGAAAGTATTGTTATCATGCCAAAAATGTGATGTCGAGATTTTAATGGATACAGTAAATGTTTTGAAGCCTCCTGAGTGGGTCCCGCAAAATGGTCTGTCAAAATTTCTAAATAACGAAAAGAGCTAGTAGGTTGAAATTTTATATTTAAGTTAGGTATCCTCCTGAGGCGTGAAAATAAGTTTTTAAATAAGATAGCGATATCCACTAAGTACTAGTACTCTACTGTTATACTTTTTATTTCTATTGTTTTCGATTTTATCGTAAGCTCTAAATGTAAAAAAAAAAAAAATTATTTTTTATACTCTAAGCAGCCAAGGGCGGATCCAGAGGTGTTTCTGGGGGGGGGGGGGGGGGGTAATCTGGTGTGACTCGTCGCAGAGCACACTATTTTTTGTAATTTCGGTAATTTAAAAGCGCATTCTGTACTTGTTTGCCAGAATATAAATACACATCAAATTTTTAAGTACTAATTTTAAAAATTTTATATTAAAAATAAATTTTTTTGCGAAAAAAAGGTATTTTTTTCGAATCTCGGGGGGGGGGGGGTAATTACCCCCTTTACCCCCCTGTATCCGCCCTTGTAAGCAGCCCTCCTTCAAATAATGTTTCAATTGCACTTTTCATGCAAATCATAACAAAGTGTTCGATTCAATTGCTAATTTATGTAAAAATATTTTCCGTAGTGTTTCGTATCAATTTCAATAGAGATTGTGTGTGAGTCGTGTCTCACCGAATTTTAAACCTCTATTCTCTATGCATAGCAATCAGGCTGACTCACCGAGAAATAAAATATCGTTACAATGGGAAATAATAAAAATAAATAAATATATAAAATTGAGAACGCCCTTTTCGAATTTTCACTTGTGACTTTTGATGCTTGTATTTTAAATGAGGATATCACTGGCGTCATTTGGGGGAGGGGAGGGCAGGGGGGTTTGACCAAGGGCTCTGATTTTTATAAAATTCTATATTATTATTAAATAAAATACGGTATTTCAAAATATATTTACGAGTATATAAACTGTACAAAATTAAACAATTTTTTTTTTTTTTTTTTTTTTTTCTTAAAAACATTCACACTTTTTTCTCATTCACACTCACACTCACACTCACATTCATACAGTCTTTTCGGCAACTCAGGCCATTTAAGACTTTGACGATAACCGTTGTAAGGAATATATTTATTGTGGGGTCAGGCATTTCTATTTAAGCCATCTGGTATCCAAATGGCTTAAATAAAATCATCGGACTGCCTGGGTCCGAACCCGCGACGTTTGGCATAGGAAGTAGGCGCGCTACCTACTATGCCACACCCGAGGGCCCACAAATTAAACAATTAATTTAATTAAATATCTTTTGGCCAAATTTGAATACCTATTTGTAAGTAAATTTTGATAAAAAAAAAGTTTGCCCCCCCCCAAGAAAAAAATTTGCCTCCCCCCCCAAGAAAAAGTTGAAATGACGCCATTGGAGGATATTTTATTTTTTTATTTCATAATCTAAATTACTTTCATTTTTTCATAGCTCTAGTTTGACACTTTAGGGTGGTCGCAAGAAACAAAATTTTTTCAGAACATCCTAAAAGTTGCCTTTTGGCTAGAAAATGATAATGCCAAAGTTTTAGCTAAATTGGATAAAAAAAGTTAACCCTTGCCTAAAAACTGAAAAAGTGCATCATTAAAGTACTAGTACTCTTTGGTCAATTTTGTTCAAAAGCTTGGTGTCACGTCCCAGGGGGGCGCCTAACTTAAATATACAATTTCAACCTCCTAGCTCTTTCCCTTCTTGAGATATTTTGTTCACAGACACACAGACAGACACACACACACACACACACACACACACACACACACACACACACACACACACACACACACACACACACACACACACACACACAGAGACAGACCATGTCGCGAAAACCACTTTTTTGGATTCAGGGGACCTCAAAACGTGTATATCCATCAAAATCTCGACATCGAATTTTTGACATGAATCCAATACTTTCTCTCTATATATATATTAACATATATATAGAGGTAAGAGAAAGCAATAGGCACTTAAAAGGCATTATTTAAGAAATAATATTAAAAAAATTTAAAAATTGATGTCTTATTTTTGGTAATCTGGTGTGACTGGTCGCACAGCACACAAATTTTTCTTAATTTTGGTAATTTAATGGCGCATTCTGTACTTGTTTGCCAGAATATAAATACAAATCAAATTTTTAAGTACTAATTTTTAAAATTTTACATTAAAAATAAATTTTTTTTCAAAAATATGTATTTTTTTTTCAAATCTCGGGGGGGGAGTAGTTCCCCCCTTTACCCCCCCCCCCTTTGAAATATTTTGTTGATAATTCAAAAAATTTTAAATTTAGGCTACGTATAGCTCGTAAAAAATTGAAATTGGCTATTTGAACTTAAAAAAGGCCTTTATAGATGAAATAGGCACTAAAACCCAGAATTGGCCAAAATAGGCATTATAGGCACTAACAAATGCCTCTTATTTTATTCAGAATTTCATGAAACGTATACATATCATATTGGCCTAAATTTTAAGCCATAAATTAAAAAAAGGCAGCGAGCCCTAATAATAACCTAATAATAATAACCATCTGAAAATCACAATAGAGACCATTCTGTATAACTTTTGGTCAGGGCCGGATCTAGGGGGGGGGGGGCAGTGGGTCCGTGTGCCCCGGGCGGCAGATTTTCGGGGGCGGCAATTAAAGAAAAATTTACTAAAAAAAAGGTAAAATGATATGAATTTTGTATAGAAAATTTTAAGGAGGGGGCGGCAAATTAAATTTTGCCCCCCTTAAAAAAACTCCTAGTTCCGGGCCTGCTTTTGGTCGAGAAAATTTTCCGAAGTGAATGGAATTTTTACAGGTTATTTGGGGGTACTCTAGGATGCTTATCCTATGTTTTTAACCTCGAGGACTCTGTGGGGTGAGGGGAGGGGGTCAAAAACCTCAAAAATTTGATAATTCTTCAGTTTTTTGCTTATATCTCGTAAAAATTCATATTTTGTGAAATATAGCACAATACAAAGTTGTAGAGCAATAAATTTGCTAAAATTGGGAACATAAAATGAATTAATAGACCCAATACTAATCTAAATACGGCCGGTGAAAGTTGGACAAATTTTCTCGAAATGTAAAAAATATTCGAACAAACGAATAGTCCTGTCGATGTCCACTTTTTACCCTGAAAATATTCCGGGGTGGAGGATCAACAACCTGAAAAACTTTGGTCTTTTTTCAGTTTTTCGTTATACCTCGTAGACTAACCATATTATCTCCACCATAGTATTAAATGAAGTTGTAGAGTACTAGATTTACTAAAAGATGGTACATAAAACGAATTTGTAGACCCAATAATAACCGAAATAAGGCTGGCCAAATTTAGATAAAATTTTACAATTCGAGAAAATTTATATAATTTTGACCTCACCGTGATCATTTGATTAATCAACAAAAATATTTAATATGTCAGTCGATACCAACTTGAGAATTATATTTCCTGTTGACGATTTTGAAATAAGTTTTAATTTTATCACAAATTTCTACCCTCAGCACCCAAAATTAAACTCCTAGATCCGCCCCTGCTAGATATATTAATTTTATTTACAATAAGGAGAAAGACTAGCATGTAGAGACGCTTAGTATCTAATGTCTATTAATTGTTTTAAGTGAGAAGAGAAAAGGACAAAAAAGAAACAAAAATGCAGAAAAACAGGTTGGCCGATTCTGGGTTTTAGTGGCTATTTCATCTATAAATGTCTTTTTTAGTGCCTATTTTAAGTTCAAATAGCCAATTTCAATTTTTTAAGAGCTATACATAGCCTAAATTTGAAATTTTTTTGAATAATCAAGAAAATATTTTGAAATAATCAGTTGTTGCGCCTCTAGTTGGCGGCATGATCAAATATAATTTAGACCACGACTTGGACATCCAAAAATACGACCCCGTGGCCATCTAGCGGCTAGATAAATGATTATCTCGAAATATATTTTTAATAATTCAAAAAAACGCTAGGCTGCGGCAGGATCGCCTCGTCGCCATCTAGCGGCTCGATGAACAAATTAAAGCCTATTTTGGGGAGTTCCCCTAAACTATTCTCATTGGAACCAGTGTCATTTCAACTTTTTCTTGGGGGGAGTGCAAATTTTTTCTTGGAAGGCAAACACTTTTTTCTTAAAATTTTCTTACAAATAGGTAGGCCTATTCAAATTTGGCCAAAAGATATTTAATTTAATTAATTGTTTAATATTGTACAGTTGTATACTCGTAGATAAATTTTTTAATATTTTATTTAAAATAATATAAAATTTTATAAAAATCAGAGAAAATGACGCCACTGATTGGAACCAGTAAGTCAAATTTGTAAGAGACAAGCAATACCAAAACCAAAATCAACCAAAGAAGCCTTATTTCGGCAGTGGATAAAAGGTGAATTTAATTTTACAACGGATGGCAAAATCTCATCTTCAGCCAACTCTGTGCAAAAGAGATAAATGTTTTTTGTTTCCAAAAATAAGACATCAATTTTTACTTTTTTAAATTTTTTTTTATTATTTTTTAAATCATAACTTTTAAGTGCCTTTTTAAGTGCCTATTTTTACAATAAATGCCTTTTTAAATGCCTATTTTAATAATTTTTATTCTTAGTTGCCTGCCTATTTTAAAGATTTTTAGTGCCTATAAATCCGAGCCCTAGTTATAAAGCAATATTCAAAAATAGGACTGTTAGACAAGGTGGTGGAATTGCAATTTTCTATAATAAAAAATTAAAAGTAGAAGAAATTAATTATAAAACAATAAATTATATAAGTGTGCATATAAAATTGGAAATAAATAATTATATCCACAATATATTGAAAGTTTACAGACCTGTAAACTTGGTCAAAAATGACTTTATCAATGAACTAGATAAACATTTAAAAATAATTAAAGGCAAATTAATTTTAATAGGTGATATGATATAAATATTAATTTAATGAATGAAGACAAAGATACAGATGATTACAAATACCTGTTCACACAACATAACTTGTTTTCTATAATAAACAAACCTACAAGATACGATATCGTAAAAAACCTATAGGCCTATACAACAATTGATCATATTCTAATAACACCAATAAATAAGATTAACTTTATAGTTAAAAATGATGTAGAAGACCATAATATGATAGGAGTTGGAATTGAGTTACCTATTCATTAAAACAATGGAGTAGAAGAAAAAAAAGTCGTAATATGTAATAAAAAAGTACAAAATAAATTAAATAATGTTAAATGGGAGAAATTTAATACCCTAAATAATGCAAATGATATATATAATGAGCTACATAAAATATTCAATAATCTTTACAAAAAGTCTACTAAAACAATTACTATATAATCACTAGAAAATAAGCCATGGTTTAATTTAATAATGAAATAAAGCAAAATTGCAAAGTTAGAGATAAATTGTATAAAAAATATTTAAAAAATCCCCTGGGGATGCTGGGATAAGGGGCCTAATGCTGTCATGTTGTGAAAATTAATTTTATCAAAGGTCAATGTATGTAAATATTGACAATATAAATAGTGAAAGGTATTATTTGAATTATGGTGTAGGTCAGGGAACTATACTTGGACCCCTAATATTTTCCCTATTTGTAAATAATATAAGTAGGCCCTAGTATATTTAAATATGCCAAGTTTGCTGATGACCTGGTACTAGTGGTGACACATAACAATTTTCAGACTGCACAAAAATACTTGCAAGAAAATTATAATAGTTTAATCAAATGGTCACACAATAGAGGCTTAATAATAAATAATAAAAAGACAAAAATAATGAATATTCATCCTTCTCAGTCAAAAAATATTGTAAAAAACTCTAAGATAATTTCTCATGATTACAGATGTTTGCATGATAACAATAAATTGTTAAAAATATATTGTATTCATATAAATCAATTATTATTTAGATGTCCTTTTATTTTTTTTTTTTTATTTCTGTCTTTAATTGTTTCATAGAAAATCTATCTCTCTCTCATTATCGTCTTTCTCTTTCTACTCTTTTTAAATTCACTTTCACCTCTTCCATCCATAGGCCCAATGTTAATTTCCTATAGGAATTTGTATGTTAATTTCGATTCAAAAGGGGGTCCCCTTTGGAACTTTTTACGCATTTAAATTTTTTTTTTCCAATTCTTATGAAATTTTGTATTTATTTATGAGATTAAAATTAAAAATTGAAAAATAACCATAGTTTATTTCAAGCAGTCTACATTTAAAATGCAAGTTTGAAACTAGGTGCTATGGGCATAGGCGCCGGAACTGGGGGGGGGGGGGGCAAGGGTACATTGCCCCCCTGGCATCCCACAGGGGGGACAGAGGGGGGACATTTCTTTTTTATTTCATTTATTTTTAAAAATGATATATTTTTACTTTTGAAAAATAAAATCTTCTAAATTAAAAAAAATTAAACGAGTAAGAAATTCATTTTTTTCCAAAAATTTTTGATAAAATCACTACCAAATTTTTTAAAATTTTAATTTTATTAAAATTGTGATTTTATTTAAAATTTTTAAAGTTTTATAGTAGATTTGTTTTTGTTTTATACTATTTAAGCATATTAAACTATTTTAATTTTCTAAAAAAAAAATTTTTGCCCCTCCCCCTGATTCAAATTCGTTCCGGCGCCCCTAGCTATGGGAAACTAAATATATCTCTACACAAAAAATCTGGTGTGACCAACACGGTGCACAACTAGTTGTGTGCTGTGCGCGAGTCAAACCAGATTTTATTTCCTTATGAATATTTTTATTTCTCCGAGACGCGCATTCTGCGGGTAAAAATGACATTAATATTTTTATACACTTGCTAATTTTAATCCCCTTTAGCATTAAATTCCTCTTAAGTACTTCTTAGCCTTGGAGGACAGATGCCATTTCACTATCTATAATCTCCTGAACATTTTATAATTATTTTTTTTTTCTTCTTGATTTCTTACTACATAAATTATTTTATCAGATTCAAAACCTGTTTCGCCTTACTTTGATGAAGAGGAGAACCATATTTATTTTAAATTCGACTCTCCGTTTTTTCCCCTCCTAGGTTATATAAAATTTCGCATTAAATTCATTAAAATATTATTCAGGAGGGATTGATTTATGGAAAAAATGAAACTTATCACCTGAGCTTGGAAAGGGAAATATCTTATTTTTTTAAGAGGTAGGCTAATAAATAATGAATGAAATCAACAAGTCTGTTCTGCTAAGAAAATTGATGGCTTCAAGAAGACTATTAAAGGACATATTTTTTATTGAATATTTTATTCCCCCTCCCCCCTTCCTTTACAACCTTGAAATATTCACTTTTTAAAGATTGAGTTGTTCAAAAAAATGAAATATTTATTGGGAAATAAGTAAAAATGCCAAGAAGCTGACATAAGTCCTTTCGCTCTCAGATAATATAAAAGATTACATAAGATTAACAAGATTTATCTCTATCATTTCAACTATAAATTATATTTACTATTAGATAGGTGAGAATTTTTGCGGAAGTTTATGGGAAAAAGATTTTCTTATTGAATTTATGTTAGGAAAATTTATAGGGGTATTTATTCAGAAAATTAATGTAATAGGCTTCAAAAAGATTTTAATAACATAACTCAATGGTGTGAAAATAACTAATTTCTATAATGATGTCTCTGAATATAGAGAAATGCAAGATTATGAGTTTCACTAGAAGCAAGTCAGAGATTGAATTTCAATATGGGTTGTCTGGTTGCGAGCTTGAACGTGTTGTACTTATAAAGGACTTGGGAGTCATCTTCAACACGAAGGGTGATTTTAATAACCATATTGACTACCAGTACATAGTTAGTAAGAGTCTTACAATCCTTGGCTTTGTAAAAAGAAACAGTGTTGACTTGAAAAGATTGAAAACTATAACAACCTTGTACAATGCGCTTATTAAGCCGATTCTAAGGTATGCCTCTCCTGCATGGTCCCCTTATTTTGATAAACACATCAAACGGATTGAGAGAGTCCAACATAAGTTTCTTTCCTTCGCTGCATATAAGTCTGGTATGCGGAACCCAGCCTGGACTCACGATTATACTGAGATTGGAAGATTGACAGGGTTGAGCACGTTGCAGTCCAGTAGGGACTATGTTGATGCCTGTGTGTTGTATAAGATCATCAATAACCAATTATTATGTCCGTGTTTAAAATCAAGGTTTGCGTTTAAAGAATCTCCTTATGAATTTCGTGACAAAAAGAAATTTGTAGTACCAGCACACAGAACAAATATATCTACTTCTTTTTTAAATAAAATGATGCGATGTCGTATATTTTACTATAAGAATAAAAATGAAGAGGGTTTCTGCACTACAAAAAAAAGCCTTTTAAGGGACTTCACTAAATACCCAAACATGAAAAAAACCGGCCCTCAGGGATGAAACACGCTTAACCTTAGAGTTAAAAAAATGAGTTTCACATAAAAATAGCTTTCTGAGGTTTAAAGGAACTTTTGTGAAGTTAGCAATTTACTAAAGACATCATTTATAACATTTATTAAAAATATAAATTAAAATAAATTAAAAAATTAAAAATTTAAATAGTTAATTAAAGCTAATTACAGGGGCGGATTAAAGGGGGGCGAGGGGGGCGATCGCCCCCCCCCCCCCGAGAAGAAATTCACAATATTATAAAAACTAGTAATCTAAAGAAATTATGATTTCCGGGCTTTAATTTCAATTGAATTTGTTACCAATCAATTTAAATAAATAGGAAAGGGGTCTAAATGGCCATAGATGCCGACAAAGTCCTTAAATAAAAAAAATTAAAAAATTAAAAAAACCGCCCCCCCCCCGACAAAATTGCATTAATCCGCCACTGGCTAATTAATTTTATAACAAAAATTGAAAAATTTCTAAAAAAAATGAAAAAACATGTGTTTCTAATTTCACCCCTTAGTTAGGCTTAATACCTAACTTTGAGTATTAACTACAATCTGGGCTCTTATTTAATCATATGATTAGCTTAAACTAGAACTGGAAAGATTCGAAAGTCATAGTTAATTAACTTATCTTTTAATTGAGGTGTATAGCTGATAATATGATTTATCCCAAGGATAGCTAGTTAATTAGAACTGAAGCAAACGGCCTCAGTTATTGACTCGCCTTCCACCCTATTATATAGAATCTATTTAAATTATATTTACTTCTAATTAATTTGAATATGATGCTGAAAAACTTGAAACAAAATTCAAAATAAAAACGGAATGAATCAAGCGACTGATCTTACAAACATTTGTAAATTTCCTCTCACTCTTCTGAGGATATAATTTCTTTAAGGTCACTCGCAAAAATTAAAATCTCTACTCACTTACTGGTACAAAATTAAATTATTTCAAACAGTAAGTCTTATGTTAGAAAAAATTTACATTCTCAGAAATAATTTCCACACAAAATTTTTCCATAATTATGATTAGAACAATTGTTATCGATATGAATCGTTGATTTTGAAAATAGGGCAGTCTATTTGGAGATAAATATATCTTATTAAAAATTAACATAAAATTGATGTATGAAGATTAAAAAAAAAAAAAAAAAAAAAAAAAAAAAACAGACTAATTCAGAAAGGAAATTCATTCAATATATTTCTGATCCCACAAGTCACCATTTTTTTAAGGATAAAAATGGTTATCTCTAGGACAGGGGCGTATATAAGGGGGGGCCAGGGGGCCCGGGCCCCCCCCCCGAAATTTCCCAAACACATATACATATATAGGGATATACAGACAACAGCGCAACAAATTTTTCCGCAGGATGGAAAACTTTGGTTCAGCAAAAGAAAAAATGTTCCGCAAAAAATTTCGTGTGAAAAAAAATTTAGTTTCTTAAAAAAAAAATTTTCCGCAGAAAAATTTTTGAATTCGGGCCCCCCCCGAAAAAAATTTCTATATACGCCCCTGCTCTAGGACTTCAAAAAAAGAAATGCAATAATTTATATGTTAATATTAGGAACCGACCGAATATTCGGTTTCGGTTACGGTTTCGGCCAGTTTCGGCCAAAAATCATGGTTTCGGCCGTAGTTTCGGTTTCGGCCAAAAAGTGGCCGAACCTTTCGGCCGGCCGAAACCAGAGTCTGAAAAAAATGGGATGAGACTCGCATGCAAAAAAAAAAAAGGTCAAATAATTTGCTCTTGAGGGAGAAAAAATTTTAGTCTCCCTAAAAAAAGGGTAAAATGATTTTCACGGGAGGGAAAAAAAAATTCAAAAAAAAAAAAAAAAGTAAAATAAAAAAAATTTTTATAGGAAATACAAGTTTCGGTTTCGGTTACGGTTTCGGCCGAAACTAAGGTTGAGGCCGAATATTCGGTTTCGGTTTCGGTTTCGGCTGAAAATCTTGTTTCGGTCGGACCCTAGTTAATATGTATATATCATGTCTTTATTTGACAATAAGTCATTTATTTTCATAAATATATGTCACTGAATTATGTGGCAATTATTTTATAACAATCAAATAAATATGGCTAAAATGGAAATGTTTTGGGCGATTCCTGACCTGTTCAGAAATTTTTTTATGAAAAGACTGCATCGTATACTTTGATCCTTCCTGAATCTTAATATACAGAACCCAAATGAAGAAAATGGAAAGAGGATTATTAACTAACATAGGTATAAAAATCTGGTGTGACTGGCGCACAGCACACAACTTTCTCTTACCCTTCGGTAAGAGAAAGTTGTGCATCATGCTGGTCACACCAGATTTTTTGTGTCGAGATATATTTAGTTTCCCATAGCACCTTAGTTTCAAACTTGCATTTTATATGTTGATTCCTTGAAATAAACTATGGTTATTTTTTAAAATTTTAATCTCATATTTGGAAATTTTATACTCAATATAGAATCGTAAATAAATACAAAATTTCATAAGAATTGGAAAAAAAAATTTTTAAATGCGTAAATAGTTCCAAAGGGGACCCCCTTTTGAATCGAAATTAACATACAAATCCCTATAGGAAATTAACATTAGGCCTATGAGAGAAGGCGGAAAATGAATTTAAAAAGAGTAGAGACAGACGATAATGTTTGCAAGTGAGAGAGAGAGAGAGAGAGAGAGAGAGAGAAGATGTTTTCTCGGAAACAATTAAAGACAGAAATAAGATAAAAATAAATGGGAATTTAAATAATAATTGATTTTTAATCTAATAAAAAGAAAAAGATTTAAATTCGGTTACCATGGCAACCATTTCTCCTATCTTTCCTATGAAGAACAAGAGTAAAGTGGTCTTCAAAAGATTTCAACGGCAAAATGAGAATATACATTTTAAAAAGCATCTAAAAAATAGTTGATTTATGAATTAAAAAAAAAATCCTTGGAGGGAATTTTGAGAAAATCGAAAAAAACTGAAAAAGTACATCAGTAAAGTACTAGTACTTTTTGGCCGATTTTGTTCAAATGCTTATTTTGAGCGCGTGGGAAGGTACCTAAGTTAAATATAAAATTTGAATCCGGTAGCTCAATTCCTTCATGCTAAAAATCGGTCCACACACACAGACACACACACACACACACACAGACCAATTTGCGGGACCCACTTTTTTGGACTCAGAGGACCTCAAAACATGTATATCCATCAAAATCTCGACATCGAATTTTTGACATGATCGCAATACTTTCTCTCTCTATATATTTCATATATAGGGTAAGAGAAAGTAAAAAATTTCTTTTTATCACTCACTCATACAAATCACCTTTTACTTTCTCTTACCCTATATATGAAATATATAGAGAGAGAAAGTATTGCGATCATGTCAAAAATTCGATGTCGAGATTTTGATGGATATACATGTTTTGAGGTCCCCTGAGTCCAAAAAAGTGGGTCCCGCAAATTGGTCTGTGTGTGTGTGTGTGTGTGTGTGTATGTATGTGTGTGTGTGTGTCTGTGTGTCTGTGTGTGTGTAACGATTTTTTTAGCATGAAGGAATTGAGCTAGCGGATTGAAATTTTATATTTAACTTAGGTACCTTTGAAGAACCTCAAAATAAGCTTTTGAACAAAATCGGCCAAAAAGTACTAGTACTTTACTGATGTACTTTTTCAGTTTTTTTCGATTTTCTCAAAATTCCCTCCAAGGATTTTTTTTAAAATTCATAAATGAACTATTTTTTAGATGCTCTTTAAAATGTATATTCTCATTTTGCCGTTGAAATCTTCTGAAGACCACTTTACTCTTGTTCTTCATAGGAAAGATAGAAATGGTTGCCATGGTAACGGAATTTAAATCTTTTTCTTTTTATTAGATTAAAAATCAATTATTATTTAAATTCCCATTTTTTACTTTCTCTTACCTATGTATATATGTAATATATATATAGAGAGAAAGTATTGCGATCATGTCAAAAATTCGATGTCGAGATTTTGATGGATATACATGTTTTGAGGTCCCCTGAGTCCAAAAAAGTGGGTCCCGCAAATTGGTCTGTGTGTGTGTGTGTGTGTCTGTGTGTGTGGACCGATTTTTAGCATGAAGGAATTGAGCTACCGGATTCAAATTTTATATTTAACTTAGGCACCTTCCCACGCGCTCAAAATAAGCATTTGAACAAAATCGGCCAAAAAGTACTAGTACTTTACTGATGTACTTTTTCAGTTTTTTTCGATTTTCTCAAAACTCCCTCCAAGGATTTTTTTTTTTAATTCATAAATCAACTATTTTTTAGATGCTTTTTAAAATGTATATTCTCATTTTGCAGTTGAAATCTTTTGAAGACCACTTTACTCTTGTTCTTCATAGGAAAGATAGGAGAAATGGTTGCCATGGTAACCGAATTTAAATCTTTTTCTTTTTATTAGATTAAAAATCAATTATTATTTAAATTCTCATTTATTTTTATCTTATTTCTGTCTTTAATTGTTTCCGAGAAAACATCTCTCTCTCTCTCTCTCTCTCTCTCTCTCTCTCTCTCACTTGCAAACATTATCGTCTGTCTCTACTCTTTTTAAATTCATTTTCCGCCTTCTCTCATAGGCCTAATGTTAATTTCCTATAGGGATTTGTATGTTAATTTCGATTCAAAAGGGGGTCCCCTTTGGAACTATTTACGCATTTAAAAATTTTTTACAATTCTTATGAAATTTTGTATTTATTTACGATTCTATATTGAGTATAAAGAGGGCTCGCTGGTGTAGTGAGCTAGGGTGTCAGCTTCTGCAAAGAAGATCCCTGTTCAAATCCTTGGCATGCGGGATTTTTCATTTAATAAAAATATTTATTTAATGTAAACAAATCCTCAAGCAAGCCCTGGATTGGAATATAGGATCCTTCCACAATAGCCCTCAGGCAACTCTACGAGGAGAGGGAGTTGCTGTGACATCCCGTCCTGTGGAAGGGACGTAAAGAAGGTTCCCTCTCAGTGATGCATTCTTCGAAAGGAGTAGGCTACACGCCGGTGCTGAGGGAGTCCCTCCTCAAACTAGGACATCCTCCATAGCATAGAAGAGGTTGGATAAAAGGAGCCGGTTGGAACCAGAAATAAGGATTAGTTCACTAGCTAGAGACGAGAGCAGGAGGAGGAGCTAGAGATAGGAAATGAAGTAACTTCACGGGGTGCCGGGAGATGGCTACGGCCAGAGGCCGGTTGGGTTTGAGGTGTGTGTCTCCGTACACGCAAGCACCTCGGGAAAATAAACGGGGATCCCGATAGGAATTTCAAATAATAATTGAGTATAAAATTTCCAAATATGAGATTAAAATTTTAAAAAATAACCATAGTTTCTTTCAAGGAATCAACATATAAAATGCAAGTTTGAAACTAAGGTGCTATGGGAAACTAAATATATCTCGACACAAAAAATCTGGTGTGACCAGCATGATGCACAACTTTCTCTTACCGAAGGGTAAGAGAAAGTTGTGTGCTGTGCGCCAGTCACACCAGATTTTTTTAATATGAATAATGAAGATCGGAATAAAAGATATTGATAACACTGTGCTACAAATAATAAAGCCCCGAGAAAATTCCTTCAGATTCTTAAGCAAAATGACCTCCTGAATCCAAATATGACCTTCGTTTTCCCCCACCACGTACCGTTTTCGGGGGGAGCCCCCTACTTATTTCCACCCCTTTTCGTTAATTATAGGGCCACGAAAAAAATTTAGAGGGATGAAAAGCAATATTTTAGCCTTAACATTTCTTCAGAAGGTCTAGAGAGGTGAAAAGTTCAAAAACATGAACGTTTGAATTAAGGGGGGATGAAGGGAGGATTTTGTCCCTTAAATTACAAAAAAATTATTAAAAATGATCGATTTTTTTTTCTTAAACTTAAAAATAAAAACTGTGTTTTTATTGATTTTTCGACTGAACATCAGTAGGCCTAATAGGCCTAAACGAAAGAAGCTGCATAGTCAACTCATATCTAATTATCTCGTCCGACTCAGCATATAAATAATAAAAATGATTATACCTATAGGTTAGGATCCTATCCTATACATAAAAGAAAATTTATATTCTCGAATTTAAAAAAGAAAAAACAAATTTTTTTTTTAATTTTAAAGTGAGACTTTTATTTATATTTTCATCCATTGCATTGATCTTAGCAAGTAAATAGCCAATTAATTGTCAACTGACAATCAGGAATCCAGCCAGCATCTCTTGCGTGATTTTCTTCACTTCTGATTATTATCTACTCTTATATAGAGGGACGTCTTTTAAATCGTCTCGTGAGATCTTTCTGATTTGTTTTTATTATGTTAACTAATTTTTAATAGCTTCTAATTAATTTGGAAAGCGAGTCAACACCTTGAATGTGTTTATATTTTTACTATTTTTTATTTATTAAGAATTATGTAGTGAAAACGTTCTTCTAATTAGAAGTAAGTAGAGAGGCATCTTCCCTGGAGAGATAAGAATAAAGAATTTTTATGATGGTTAAGAGGACGTCAGGTTTATTTATAAGTGTTTAATGGATTTACGAGTCGATTGAATTTAATAGAATAAAATACAGTAGAATCCCGATAATTCGTATCATCACGGGACCATCGGTTTGGTAGCCTACTAATTATCGGAAATACCAATTATCGGGTGTACAAGATTAAAAAAATTAAAAAACGTCTCAATGCAAGCACAGAATTTTAATGTGAAGCTATCCAATCTTTATATGTGTATGATTGTCTGTGGTCACAACGAGTGACGAACGAACACGAGAGAGAATTGTAGAAAGGAAAGAAGAAATGAAGAACATGGGCGTAACTAGAGAATTTGACTGAGGGGGGGGGCATGGGATCAGCCATCCTCGCTGAGGGGTACCATTCTCCGGAGGGCCTGAAAAAGCTCCATATTTTCTAAATTTGTATTGGGGCAAGGAGCTTTCTGGGGGTGGGGGGCCATGCCCCCCGGCACCCCCTAGTTACGCCCACGCCTCTCCCTCCCCTAACGCGCGTTACGTAATATGTGGACAACCCCTAAGGTATTTATTTAAAATGTAGATATATAATATTCGTTTATTTAATAAAAATTGGGAGTGCGCAGATTGCTAATAAAGAGAAATAATAAAAAAAACAAAAAAACTGTTTGAAAATTTTATCTACAGATAAAAGGGAAAATTTCAGAGAATATAGAACGATGATCCTTTTTACTATCATTTGATTGGTTGAACGGATGGTTAGATTAAAGAAAAAATATATTCTTAATTATTCAATTTTAGTTCTCTAGGAAATTCTAAACTCATTACAAAACATCCGCAGGATTTTAAACCTACTTATGGGGAATCTTACCAGCTGATTTTTTATTCCGCAATCGGTAAATTTATGATTCAGAAATATAGCAGCTACGTATGCTTATTGTATTCTAGAGTGCCACAGCCATCACTAGGGTCTGACCGAAACAAGATTTTCGACGGAAACCGAATTTCAGCAATTTTAGTTTCGGCCGAAATCGTAACTGGTTTTTGGCCGAAACCAGGAAACTGTAAATGAAACGGAAACTTCGGTCGGTACCTAGTCGAGAAATTTGAAAGTAATTATAAAAATTATTATTTCCATTGGAATTTAATTGAAATGCTGATCTATTTGTGGATAATTTTGTAATTTCACATAAGTTTTCTTTCCCTAAACTTGTTTACTTGCCTTGAAGAGCACTCGCTTGTACAAATAGCCTCTCTGGTTCAGAGAAAGTGTCCGCATTTTTTTTTTTATTGTGAGTACAGTAGTTAAGTACTCGAAGGGCCTTTCGCACCTCTGGGCTTTAATTTCCAATTCGTGCATATGAATGAGATGCATCTTAATAGAGATTATCTCATTCCGTCTTTAATTCAGTTCTATTTAAGCAACTTTCTATTTATACTGGGTATATTAGTAATTTGCCTATAAAAAATGCATAAGAATTTATTGTCATAAAGATTGTTTTTATAAAACTAATACAGTAGTTTGAGGATGGATAATAAAATTTGATCAGAAACGTCTGGGTGTGAATTCATTATGATGGATCTCCTGGCTAAGACTACCATCGTTTAGATATTAATCTAAAATGTTTTTTAATAAAATATTAATATTAAATAAAAATAACAAATCGGGAAATTGGAAAAGCAAGTGAAATTGGGATCGAAGTGTAAAACATGTATCAAATTATAAATTATAAAATAAACCCTGCACTGGGGTAGGGTGGGGGGGGGGCAAATGAAAAGGGGGCGGCGCCTCTCACAACAGCCAATCCTTTTTGCTTTTTTTTTTTCTTTATTTATGATTTTGCGGCGCGGGTTTACACTATGTCGACATTTATTTTTCTATGATAGGAAACTTTTTCCGGTTTTTTTCTCTCTCTATTCTCTTTATTATTTATTAAATTTTCATAATTCTTAGAGATATTTGGTCCAAATTGGCTTTGCCGCCCCGCTTTAATAATTTCTTCTTATAAAGAGAATGGAGAGAGAAAAAAACCCTATTTCAAAAAAAAAAAAAAAAAATGTAGACATATTCTACACTTAAGCCATAGAGGGCAGTGATGTTCCACTCGTTCTGTATTTTACTATTTATTTTTAAAGGAGGCTGAAGTACTGATCGTTAAGTTAAGCATTTACCACTGCCTATATTTTAAAGACCCAATAAATTTAAAATATGGATAGCTAAAGAAGTGTTCCCACCGTAATAATGATTTTTTTAGTAATTTTTATAAAAAATGAAATTCGTTCCTTTTTGTCCCTAAAATTATTATCCATTAAAGTAGATTGAAGAGTATAATAATATAAATTGTTGATGTTAAATTTTAAGGGAAGCGCTTTTGATTAGTTTAAAAAAAAAAATCGTTTTCTTAATGAACATGAGCGAGGCAAGATTAGTAGGAGACAAGGGCGGATACAAGGAGGGGGGTAAAGTGGGTAATTACCCCCCCCCCCCCAGATTTGAAAAAATACTTCTTTTCGAAAAAAAATTTATTTTTAATGTAAAACTTTAAAAATTAATAGGCAAAAATTTGATTTGTATTTATATTCTGCAAACAAGTACAGAATGCGCCTTTAAATTACCGAAATTAAGAAAAAATTGTGTGCTGTGCGACGAGTCACACCAGATTACCCCCCCCGAGAAACACCTCTGGATCCGCCCTTGGTAGGAGACAATTAATTTATAGCCATAGCAAACTACTGTCCCACCCACAAGTCGAACCTTAATTTTTATATATCTTCCAAATATATTTAATGGTAATAATTCTCCGTGTCTAAAAAAAGGAATCACTAGGATTGGGACTCGCCTTTCCTATTCCCTCTCTCTCGTAACATCATCTATTAGGATCCAGAGAGCCCTGAATTGTATAAGATTTATTTTTAACTTGAAAAGAGACGACCATATCACGGAGTACTATGAGAAATTGGGTTGGCTGAAGCCGGAGAGAATGAGAGACGTGCATGTCTGAAGCTTGGGTGGAATATCCTTACGGGGGTGGCACCCGCCTATTTTAACAACTATTTTGAGAGACTCGGGTCTAGAGTGAGACCTTGTGACTTAGAGATTCCCATGCATAGGACTACTCTCTATGACAAATCCTTTCGGGTTCGATTCATACGGTTGTGGAATAGTTTACCGGCGGATGCGGTGGATGTGAGAAGGGCGTCAAGTCTCTGAGTATTTGCTGACAGGGTGAAGGCTCACTTTCTCCGGGGTCCCGGTTCGAAACTGCACACGGTTTCTACTTAGCTCACTCTTGAATTTTACTTTTAATCTTTTTTGTTTATTTATTTATTTATTTTTTTTGTTTTACTTTCAACTCTTTCTCTCTTTTCCTCCCCTTTGTTTTCATCATGTGTCAAACATTATTGTAGAGAATTTAAATTATCATATATTGTACAGTATAATTATAAAATTTTCTGAGGGCTAATGGGGCAAAAAGCCCTGGCTCGTAATAAATTTATTCATTCATTTATTCATTCTTTCTCTTCACTTGAGCTTTGAGAAAGAGAATTATTGCATTCCTGAAAGAATTAAACTCGTTCTTCTTGGAGGGGGATCGATTCTGCTATCTAAATTCAATGAAGGAATTGCTAAAAACGACCCTTAACCTGAGGGAATGCAAAACAACGAGCAGATGCAGCCAATCGTTTATTCATTAACAGTAAAATTATTATATGAAATTTATTTAATAAGTCAGAATACTCGTTGATATTTTTTTTTTAATTCTTTTCGGAATCCGAAGAGGGCCATTTATTTAAATTTATTACTTGATAAAATAATTATTTATTGGCTGTTTTTATTTATATACATGTAAAGCAGGGGAAGATTGCAGTCCGGCGAAAATAAAATAAAATTCAATTTTCTGTCTCCGACGTTTTGTATGCCCGTCGAGCACAAGAGAATCAAATTTTAAGCTCGCTACGCCACTGATGGAGGCTCGGTGGTTAACCCGCTTAGACAATTATTACAAATATAGAATACATGAGGTAATAAAATTAAATTAAAATTTGTTATAATTCCGAGTCCAATTTCGAGCCTATTTTGTCACAGAATCCAGTTAACTTTTTATTATATTTACGAACATATTTTTTTTTATATCATTTTAGACGTGATTGAGCAATTTAATTAATATAATTTATTTGAAATTAAAAGCAATAACAAAAAGAAAAAAAAATCAAATTAAAACTTGTTCGACATGTTTTTAGCTCGAGCTTGAGCACAATCATTCAATTTAAAAGGAGATGGAGTTTTTTCTCGCTCTCAGTTCTTACTTCTAAATAAATCTTATTAAATTATTTGATAAGTCATTTATAAATGGTCTTTGTTAAGACATTAGGCCTTTTACTGAATAGACATACATTTTTAGACATTCATTGTTTTCATGCTACTGTGAAAAAATTCCCTACTGGTTGATATAGAAGAAGAGAATTCCCATCAAAATGCGTGAGTGTTGTGCCCGGCAGCAAATTGTAAATTTTGATCTAAGTGCCGTGTGCGCGCAAACAGCGTCAAATACATACTGTGTCAAATATTGTTTTAATATCACTTGTTGATTGTTTTATGATTGAAAGTGTAAAAAAGATCGAAAGAAGGGAGAAGGAAGATTTTCAGAAGAATTGGTATTTTGGCTTAATTTTTTAGCTTTTTTTTTTTTTTTTAATTTTTAATTTTTACTTTCTCTTACCCTATATATGAAATATATAGAGAGAGAAAGTATTGCGATCATGTCAAAAATTCGATGTCGAGATTTTGATGGATATACATGTTTTGAGGTCCCCTGAGTCCAAAAAAGTGGGTCCCGCAAATTGGTCTGTGTGTGTGTATGTATGTGTGTCTGTGTGTATGTATGTGTGTGTGGACAGATTTTTAGCATGAAGGAGTTGAGCTAGCGGATTGAAATTTTATATTTAACTTAGGTACCTTTGATGAATCTCAAAATAAGCTTTTGAACAAAATCGGCCAAAAAGTACTAGTACTTTACTGATGTACTTTTTCAGTTTTTTTCGATTTTCTCAAAATTCCCTCCAAGGATTTTTTTTAAAATTCATAAATCAAATATTTTTTAGATGCTCTTTAAAATGTATATTCTCATTTTGCCGTTGAAATCTTCTGAAGACCACTTTACTCTTGTTCTTCATAGGAAAGATAGAAATGGTTGCCATGGTAACGGAATTTAAATCTTTTTCTTTTTATTAGATTAAAAATCAATTATTATTTAAATTCCCATTTTTTTAAATTTATTTGTGTCTTTAATTGTTTCAAAGAAAACATATATGTCTCTCTCTCTCACTTGCAAACATTATCGTCTCTCTCTACTCTTTTTAAATTCCCTTTCCACCTTATCTTCGCATAGGAACAATGTTAATTTCCTATAGGGATTTGTATGTTAATTTCGATTCAAAAGGGGGTCCCCTTTAGAACTTTTTAGGCATTTAAAATTTTTTTTTCCAATTCTTATGAAATTTTGTATTTATTTACGATTCTATATTGTGCATAAAATGTTCAAATATGAGATTAAAATTTTGAAAAATAACCATAGTTTATTTCAAGCAATCAACATTTAAAATGCAAGTTTGAAACTAAGGTGCTATCGGAAACTAAATATATCTCGACACAAAAAATCTGGTGTGACCAGCACAGTGCACAACTTTCTCTTACCGAAGGGTAAGAGAAAGTTGTGTGCTGTGCGCCAGTCACACCAGATTTTTTAAATTGATGAATAGAATAAATTATCTCAATAAGATTTTCAAACAGTAATTTAAGTAGAACACAAATTGAAATTTAGTATGATCCGTATAGCCGTTCGGAATCTACAATAGTTTAAACCTTCAAATAGCCCTCGGAGCTTGGTGTAGAGGTTAGCGTGCTAACCTCGTATACCAAAAGTCGCGGGTTCGGACCCCAGGCAGTCCGATGATTTTATTTAAGCCAATTGGATACCAAATGGCTTAAATAAGAATGTCTGGACCCCATATATGTATATTAAATCAATAACGGTTATCGTCAGAGTATTAAATGGCCTAAGTTGCCGAAAAGACTGTGTGAATGTGTGTATGAGTGTGAGTGTGAATGAGAAAAAAGTGGGAATGTTTTTTCTAAAAAAAAAAAAAAAAAAAAAAAAAAAAAAAAACTTCAAAATAAGAATTTCCCGCCGACCTAACTCCAAGAGCGGATCCAGAGGTGTTTCTCGGGGAGGGGGAGGTAATCTGGTGTGACTGGTCGCACAGCACGCAATTTTTTCCTAATTTCGGTAATTTAAAGGCGCATTCTGTACTTGTTTACCAGAATATAAATACAAATCAAATTTTTGCCTATTAATTTTTAAAATTTTACATTCAAAATAATTTTTTTTTTCAAATCTCGGAGTGGGAGGTAATTACCCCCTTTACCCCCCCAAGGGGGGCCCTTGTATCAGCCCTTGCCTCACTCAAGCAGTAAAATGGCTTGATATCTAAAAAAAAAAGTAGGAAACAATTTACAGTAGTAAATTCGAAGGGGAGCTCTCACTATGGATTTTCTTGACATTAAACATTTTAATAGAGATTATTTCTCCATATTTAAGGAAAAAATGGCCACATTTGTTTTGATTTTGATGATTGTAAACAAAAGATTAAAATATAAACAAATGAAAAACATGAAAGATAAGTTGAAACAATAAAATAAATAAATAAGAAATTATATATAATATTTAAGATATTATATATATCGCGTAGGTAAGCCGCGAAACGGAAATTTATATAATTAGATATTACTTCATGTACCCGAAAAAAGATGTAAGGGGTGCCGCCGGGAGTCGAACCACGGATCCGCCGATTTGCGCTCATTGTGCCCTTACCACTAGACCACAGCACGGCATTCGGGTATATGAACTCAGTTGGAAAGCAAATTTAGCCATCGGGAGGAATGGACCCAGATTTGGCGCCAAATCTCCCGATGACTAAGTTTGCTTTCCAACTGAATTCATATACCCGAATGGCGTGCTGTGGTCTAGTGGTAAGGGCACAATGAGCGCAAATCGGTGGATCCGTGGTTCGACTCCCGGCGGCACCCCTTACATCTTTTTTCGGGTACATGAAGTAATATCTGATTATATACAATAAAATAAATTTAAAACGTTTTAAAACCTGAAGTATGCAAAATTATCGATTATTTTCATAATCGATTATTCTTATAATCGATTGTGGTCAGGGAGTTTTGGAAATTATTTTTCATGATTGATTATTAGACAAATAATCGATTATTTTTCATAATTGATTATAGGAATAATCGATTATTTTTTAGCATCGATCAATGAATAAATAACACTGTGCGGCAAGAAAAAAAGCCCCGAGATAATTTCTTCAGATTCTTAAGTAAAATGACCTCCTGAATCCAATTATCACCTCCCTTTTCCCCCACCACGTACCGTTTTCGGGGGTAGCCGCCTACTTTTTTCACCCCTTTTCGTTAATTATAGGGCCATGAATCAAATTTGGAGGGATAAAAAGGAATATTTTAACCCTAACATTTCTTCAGAAGGTCTAGAGAAGTGAAAAGTTTAAAAACATTAACATTTGGATCCAAGGGGGGTTGTGAGGGAGGATTTTGTCCCTTAAAATGTTAGGAAATACACATAGCCTATGGAAATTTTGAATCAATTGACTTTTTTTACTTTTTACTTATGAAATGCAAGTGGTCAAGTTTGAAACTAAGGTGATATGGAAAACTAAATATATCTCTACACAAAAAATCTGGTGTGACCTGCACGGTGCACAAATTTCTCTTACCGAAGGTAAGAACAATTTCAAACATAAGTATTAATAAAATAATTGCGACCAAATGAATTTTTTATTTAATAAATCCTGAGCTGATTTCCGGGGGCCGACGGGCCGTCTTGGTCAATCCTCAATTGTTCACCATTTAATAGACGAATTGCTCAACTCGTTCTCTTCTATCGTGTGGAAAATCTTGTTCTACTCAATACCGACAGACCCACAGACATACATACATATCTAAATGCGAAACCGGTTTTTTTTTTCTGACCAACAGGTACCCGAGGCTTGATAAGATGAAGATAGAAAAATTCCCTTATTGTTTTCTCTGGATCAATTATTCCATTCAGGTAGAGAAGGGATACCATTTAAGTGCTGCTTTGAAATTTATATAAAAATAATTATAAATCTTACGTGATAGATAAGTGTTTTGATCTTGTTTCTCATCCTTTTTACTTTCTCTTACCCTATATATATGCGAAGATAAGTAGATAAGTTTTCTCGGGTTGAGTCGCATGTGATGTTGAGATTTACTCGACGTTTCGGCTCTCCTTTTGGAGCCATTTTCAAGAGTATGGAATTAGGGGAGAATTGTTGGGGTGGTTTGTTTACGGGGTCGCATTCTTGCTGGTCCCCAGGTCAATTTGGATGTCTCAGAGGCTTGGTTTGGTCTCTGAGAGCAGGAGGAACGTTGAGTGTGTGTAATTGCGTTTGTGTTCGGTTTAGGTTGACTACGGGGCCTCAGTCTGCCACCCCAAGTCGATGTGTTATTGGTTTGGTTAGTGGATGTATTAGGAGATTGGGTTTGTTTCTGAGATTTAGATTGGGTGTGTGTGTGTGTGTGATCGTGTCTGTGTTTAATTTAGGTTGACTTTGGGGCCTCAATCTGCCTACTCCCCCAGCCAATGTATTGCTGGATGTTTCCGAGGCTTGTGTTTGCCTTTGAGATGTGTTGGGTTGTGTGGTGGCGGTTTGCTTGTTGATGGTCGAAGTGATTTGTGTTTTGGTTTTTCTTACAGCTATGGCGCTCGAGGAATTACTAAAGGGATTATCACTCCAAAATCAATTAGCTCTAAAAAGGGGTCAGGCAATAACAATGGAATGACCATTAGTACCCCAACCAACTCAGGTATAAAAGCAGCAAACCCAACCGAGAAGGTTCAGTCGTCAGCCAGCGAGCAGTCAAGACCTCGAGCGCCATAGCAGTAAGAAAAACCAAAACACAAATCACTTCGACCATTAACACGCAAACCGCCACCACACAACCCAACACATCTCAAAGGCAAACACAAGCTTCGGAAACATCCAGCAATACATTGGCTGGGGGAGTAGGCAGATTGAGGCCCCAAAGTCAACCTAAATTAACCCCGTAAACAAACCACCCCAACAATTCCCCCTAATTCCATACTCTTGAAAATGGCTCCAAAAGGAGAGCCGAAACGTCGAGTAAATCTCAACATCACACGCGACTCAACCCGAGAAAACTTATCTTCGCATACATCCAGTCGCGGAAACCTTCCAGAACATATATATATATATATGTGTGCAGGCATAGGCGCCGGAACTGGGGGGGGCAAGGGTACATTGCCCCCCCCCCCTGGCATCCTATAGGGGGAGCAGAGGGGGGCAATATGTCTTCTTTTATTTTATTTATTTTTAAAAATGATATATTTTAACTTTTGAAAAATAAAATCTTTTAAATTAAAAAAAATTAAAAGAGTAAGAAATTCATTTTTTTCTAAATTTTTGATAAAATCACTACCAAATTTTTTAAAATTTTGATTTTATTAAAATTGTGATTTTATTAAAAATTTTTAAAGTTTTATAGTAGATTAGATTTGTTTTTGTTTTGTACTATTTGAACATATTAAATTATTTTAATTTTCTAAAAATCAATTTAAATAAATAGGAAAGGGGTCTAAATGGCCATAGATGCCGACAAAGTCCTTAAATAAAAAAAAAAAATTAACAAAAAAAAACGCCCCCCCCCGACAAAATTGCATTAATCCGCCCCTGCCTGACATGTGCCTAATAAAAAAGAAATTCGTTCTTATATTGAAAAGTAGATTAAAACAAATCAAATTTAATCTAAATATGGTTAAATTGAACATCTTTTTTGTATTTTTTGTATTCCGTACATTTCGTCCGATTGCCATTTATTTTAAGTCCACTTGTCAAAACTGTTTTGTCATGCTTCCTTGATGCCATCAAGGAGGTAGGCTAAATTGAATTTATCAAAAGTTGGCGTCGACTAACGGTACTTAATTCAATAAATCATTGATGAACATCTCGATTGGATTCCCTCTGCATCTTTTGCTTAAAGCGTGACAAAATTGAATGAATAGAGAAAAGATGAAAAAAAGAAAAGAAAACAAACAAAAACAAATGGAGATTCGCGTTTAAAGACATTTTCATATTCACGGAATCAAAACAGGCTCGAGATTTGCAAAATATTCGATTAATCGATTAGTTCCCGGTTGACCGAGCCAGAGATCGGTCGTTTTTTTTTTTTTTTTTTTTGATAAAATTGAAAAAAAAAAAACTAAAAAAGTATATCAGTAAAGTACTAGTACTCGAGGGGCGCAATTTGATTTGTACAGAAGAAATAAGAAAATATTTAAAATTTGAAAAAAACGTAACTTAAAATGTAACGAGACAACTTGCTCCTCAATGGAAACATCAATAAAAACACCAAAATAAGAAATAACAGTCCAGGGAGAGCTTTAAGGATTAGCAACATTACTGGGTGGTTTAGTTGGAGGAGACAGTGCCTCATAAGAAAACTTTAATCATGAGTTAAATGAGAGAGTGGCCCAGGCGATGCTTGGCGGCATGGAGACAATTAAAAATTATTTTGAATAAAATTAATAATAATCAAACAAAAAATCTGGTGTGACTGGCGCACAGCACACAACTTTCTCTTACCCTTCGGTAAGAAAGTTGTGCACCGTGCTGGTCACACCAGATTTTTTGTGTCGAGATATATTTAGTTTCCCATAGCACCTTAGTTTCAAACTTGCATTTTAAATGTTGACTGCTTGAAATAAACTATGGTTATTTTTCAAAGTTTTAATCTCATATTTGGACATTTTATACACAATATAGATTCGTAAATAAATACAAAATTTCATAAGAATTGGAAAAAAAAATTTTAAATGTGTAAAAAGTTCCAAAGAGGACCGGGACCCCCCTTTTGAATCGAAATTAACATACAAATCCCTATAGGAAATTAACATTGCCCCTTTGGAAGGAAGAGGCGGAAAGTGAATTTAAAACGAGTAGAAAGAGAAAGACGATAATGAGAGAGAGATAGGTTTTCTATGAAACAATTAAAGACAGAAATAAAAAAAAATAAAAGGGAATTTAAATAATAATTGATTTTTAATCTAATAAAAAGAAAAATATTTAAATTCTGTTACCATGGCAACCTCCTCCTATCTTTTCTATGAAGAACAAGAGTAAAGTGGTCTTCAAAAGATTTCAACGGCAAAATGAGAATATACATTTTAAAGAGCATTTAAAAAATAGTTGATTTATGAATTTAAAAAAAAATCCTTGGACGGAATTTTGAGAAAATCGAAAAAAACTGAAAAAGTACATCAGTAAAGTACTAGTACTTTTTGGCCGATTTTGTTCAAAAGCTTATTTTGAGCGTCTGGGAAGGCACCTAAGTTAAATATAAAATTTCAATCCGGTAGCTCAATTCCTTCATGCTAAAAATCGTTACACACACACAGACACCACACAGACAGACACACACAGACACACAGACCAATTTGCGGGACACACTTTTTTGGACTCAGGGGACCTCAAAACATGTATATCCACCAAAATCTCGACATCGAATTTTTGACATGATCTCAATACTCTCTCTCTATATATTTCATATATAGGGTAAGAGAAAGTAAAAATAGTATTTTAATAATAGAATTTAAATAATAAGTATTTTTTCTACTAATTCCGAAACAAGATTTTCAACCGAAACCGAATTTCGGCCTCAATATTAGTTTCGGCCGAAACAGTAACCGAATCCGAATCTTAAACTTCCTATACAAAATCCATTTCATTTTACTTTTTTTTTTTTTTTGGAAAATAATACATTGTCAAAGTGTACAAAAAATGTATTAGGAAAAAGCAGAAATAAAATATATATTATTATTATTTACTTTTTTTTTGAAATTTTACCGTTTTTTTTAGGGAGATTAAAATTTTCCGCTCCTTTTCCACCGGTCGGAAAATGTTTTTTCTCTCTCAAGTGCAAATCATTTGACTTTTTTTTTTTCAAGCGAGTCTCATCCCATCTTTTTCAGACTCAGGTTTCAGCTACTTTTTGGCCGAAACCGAAACCAGGATTTTTGGCCGAAACCGTAACCGAAACCGAATATACGGTCGGTTCCTAATATTAAGTTTCCCATAGCACCTTAGTTTCAAACTTGCATTTTAAATGTTGACTGCTTGAAATAAACTATGGTTATTTTTCAAAATTTTAATCTCATATTTGGATATTTTTATACACAATATAGAATCCTAAATAAATACAAAATTTCATAAGAATAAGAATTTTTTTAAATGCGTAAAATGTTCCAAAGGGAAACGATCCCTTTTTGAATTGAAATTAACATACAAATCCCTATAGAGATTTAGCATTGGCTCTATGGAAGGAAGAGCCGGAAAGTGAATTTAAAACGAGTAGAAAGAGAGATGAGTGCAAGTGAGATAGATATAGGCACTTGTCTCTCCATGCAGGCAACAAAGAATGAGTGACGTCATCCATCTTTCTATGAAACAATTAAAGACAGAAATAAAATTTAAAAAAAACAATAAAATTAATATCTATTCAAACAATTTTAACAAAATATTACTGATATACTTTTTTCAACCCTATTGTAACGTTATTGAGCATTCTTAGAAGTAAACATTCAATAATTCAAATGTTTATTGCTCAATCAAATCTCCTTCTTCCAGCTCAACTGCTCTCACAATATTTACAATTGTTATTCCAAGTGATATTTATTTAGAGAGATATTTACTTTAATAAGTCAAGTAAGTGTGAATTGGAATCGCAGCATTCCACTTCCTCTGCTTGTTTTATTTTTTATAAAAAATAAAATGTGATTAAATAAAAATTATTATGTATCACACATACAAGTAAAAGTGTGACTGGAGCACAGCACAAAACTTTCTCTTACCCTTCGGTAAGAGAAATTTATTTTGCGAGGGTTTTTTAATAGAATTAACAAAGTTAAAACCTATCTGTGAAAAAAAATTTCGAAATTATTTCACGAGAGGGTCGGGGGGGCTAAATTTACTCTGATTGACGTAAAATTTGATTTTTGGGTATTTTTTAATATAATAAACAAAATGAGAACGTATACGCAAAAAAAAAAAAAAAAATTTCAAAATTTTGACCAAGACGGTCGGGGGGGGGGGGGTAAATGAATGAAATTTCATTTACGGGTGTTTTATAATATAAGTAAAAAAATTAGAGGGTATAACTAATAAAAAAATAAAATTCGAAAAATAAGACACCCTAAAGCCGGGTTCACACCAACGGGCACAGTCAGATCAGGTCAAGTCAAGTCAAGATCGCTGCCTCAGGATCTCAATGAGAGTGTTCTCACTGGCGGGCACGGTACGGGCACAGTCAGATCAAGACCGGCGGTCTGCCCGCGAGATCGCCTTCCCGGCGATCATGACTGTGCCCGCCCCTGCCCGTTTCTAAAATCACAGTGTGACATCCGGAAATATTGGTAGAACTTGGTTTCATCGTCAACCAGATGTGGAAATAAACTCAAACAAACTCCCCTTCCCTCCTTAATTTAGCTATATCATGTACCCAAATGGGTCTTTGAGATCGCGATTTATTAAAATAATATTCTGTTCCTCCTCTAAAATAAAAGCAATTTTTAATAGAGTCAATTTTCTAAATGGCATTGTAGAAGACAAGTGCTCATGATAGTGTGCTTGCTAGATGTAAAGTACAGTGTTTCCAGGAAAGGATTAAATGGGTTGAAGGGGGAGTGATAATTGCTGCAGTCCCTTACAAGCGCTCACAAGTTGTCTAGCAAGCAAGTTCACTCCTCGCCCCTCCCTCTCTCCCACCAGTTAACTTGACCATATAAGCACGCATTGTTCACTCTCATTCCGCTTTTTGTAACAATAAAAGATGGGTTAACAACCCGAAATATATTGAGTATTACAATTTTAAATTTGCGTTATTACTTTTTTACCCTCTTGAAACTCACATAAATACAACCTTAGTATAAAGAGAGAACTCACTGATTGACTTACAATCATCGCACAGTGGTCTAGAGTTGAAAAAAGTTGGCTAAAAATCGAAAAAATGAAATTCGCAGAATGACTTCAGTCTCATATAATCTTGCCGCGAGCGACGCGAAGATCAATGTTTGTTTAAATGCATATAACTCTTTACTCGAGTGTCCTTTTTCAATTCTGTTTGAAGGAGGGTGTTAAGGAAAGAATATTTACTGATAAACCGCTTTCATTAATTTATACTCGCCTTTTTTAGAAATCATGTCAAAGTTGCGTTTTATTATTATTATTATTGATGAATAGCAATGAAGATTAAGCTTTTATTGATTTCAATATATTTATGAGTCCTGATTTTTACTTTCTCTTACCCTATATATGAAATATAGAGAGAGAGAAAGTATTACGATCATGTCGAAAATTCGATGTCGAGATTTTGATGGATATACATGTTTTGAGGTCCCCTGAGTCCAAAAAAGAGGGTCCCGCAAAGTGGTCTGTGTGTGTGTGTGTGTGTGTGTGTGTGTTTAGACATTTTTGACCATGAAGGAAATGAGCTAGGGGGTTGAAATTTTATATTTAATTTAGGCATCCCCCGAACTCGGATAAATAAGCTTTTAAACAAAATCAGCCCCTAAGCCGTGGCTCAGAGAGAAGACACTAGCTTCTCGCGCCGCAGTCCGGGTTCGCTTCCCGTCCCAAGCGAGAAAAATTTAAAATTCATAAATGAGCTATTTTTTAGATGCTCTTTAAATTGAACAAAGGTTGTATTTATGTGAGTTTCACGAGGGTAAAAAAGTATAAACACAAATTTAAATACTCGATATATTTCGGGTTGTTAACACTTCTTCAGGAGTTACAAAAAACTTTTTTTGAGAGTTTTTTGTAACTCCTGAAGATGGGTTAATAACCCGAAATATATCGAGTATTTAAATTTGTGTTTATACTTTTTTACCCTCGTGAAACTCACACAAATACAACCTTTGTTCAAAATGTTTCACCTGAAACCCACACCGCTATCCTTAAATTTAATCAGTGAAATTTTTCGTGGAAATCGTTTGAAGTACACTTTACTGATGTGGAAGCATTTGTAGCTCTATGAATCATCGCGTGGTCAAGTTTGGAACTAAAGTGCCAAGAGCAACTAAATATATCTCGACACAAAAAATCTGGTATTACCAGCACGGCGCACAACTTTCTCTTACTGAAGGGTAAGAGAAATTTGTGTGCTCTGCGCCAGTCACACCAGATTTTTTTAAAGGACGAAAACTGAATTTTTTTGATTTTTGAAGTGAGATTTATTTATGTACAGTAGCTTGTTCAATTTCTGCCGCCTCTCAGAGCTTACCGAAGGGTAAGAGAAAGTTGTGTGCTGTGCGCCAGTCACAGCAGATTTTTTATGAATGAATTCAGAGGAGGAAATAAGAAGAGGTTGAGATCTCACGTGAAGTGAGACCGAGGTGGTCTCACGTGGCACCCACGTGGCTTCATTCCCTAAGGCATTCCAATGCAAATGGATCACCATCATCGAGTCCTGGCAGGTGGGGAGATTTCGTTATTGGGGAGTAGCCTAGCCCACCCGCACAGCTTACGTCAACCCATTTCATGGGTTTATTTATATTAGAAAGAGAATTTATTTGAGAAATTTTACTTTGAAATTAATCTTTTCAACGCACCTTGTATCCTAATAATTTTTCAAAAAAAAAAAAAAAAAAAAAAAAAAAAAACATGTATATCCATCAAAATCTAGACTATAATCCCAAGTATTGACAGACAAACCGTTCCACAAATCAATTCCAGGTCCTACAAATGAATGCAAACCTACATTCTTCAAGAATCTTGGCTTCTGAATTTTCCTCCTATGGCATGGGACCAGCCATCCTCGTTGGAGGGAGCTATGGGACCAGCTAACCTCTCGTGGGCCTGGAAAGCCCCATATTTTCTCAATTTTTCTTGGGGCAAGAAGCTTTCCCAGAAAGCTAAAACATCATGTATTAGAATGTAATCACTTCTGATGACGCCAAGGAATTGTCGAAATACGTATCAAGTGTTAATGTTTTAATTAATAAAACCTTTGAAACAAATAACCTACTCTCTAAAAACCAATTAGTAAAAAACTACTAATTCATAGTGAATAGTCACTTTTTTATAATATATTATTATTATTAAATTTTTTCTCACTTTCCAAATTTTGCCGCCCTGGGCACTAGCCCCGACTGCCCCTAGTGTAAATCCACCACTGTCGTCACCGGGAATAAGAAAGACTGTCGACGCGACTAACCCCAACAGATTAGAACAATATATTATCCTTTTCTTATTGTGAAATAAAAAGTTTCACTTCTTTGGTATGAAAATACGGTTTTTTTTTTTAAACTGATACTAAAAAGCACTGAACACTTCGCTCAGGGGCCCTCATCTTGTGGGTACGTGGATGGCGACCACGAGCTGCCCGAGCTGGGACAAACAGCCCTTCAGTTATTTGTATGGCTGTCTCTTCCTTCCTCTTTTTAACAGGCGTCAGACCGTACGACGGGCCGGCCTGTCCTATTTCTTCCGGTCGCAAAAACGCTTGATAGGGTTGGAGGGAAATAGTGAGGTTCGCCGACCCCGCATCGCGGGAAAAAGGCGAGGACAGAAGAAGAAGAAAACTAAAAGCACTGAACACTCAATATAATATGATTTTCTTTCTCAGCTCTACTTTTTACTTTCTCTTAGCCTATATATGAATTATATAGAGAGAGAAAGTATTGCGATCATGTCAAAAATTCGATGTCGAGATTTTGATGGATATACATGTTTTGAGGTCCCCTGAGTCCAAAAAAGTGGGTCCCGCAAATTGGTCTGTGTGTGTGTCTGTGTGTGTGTGTGTGTGTCTGTCTGTGTGGTGTCTGTGTGTGTGTAACGATTTTTAGCATGAAGGAATTGAGCTACCGGATTGAAATTTTATATTTAACTTAGGTGTCTTCCCAGGCGCTCAAAATAAGCTTTTGAACAAAATCGGCCAAAAAGTACTAGTACTTTACTGATGTACTTTTTCAGTTTTTTTCGATTTTCTCAAAATTCCCTCCAAGGATTTTTTTAAAAATTCATAAATCAACTATTTTTTAGATGCTCTTTAAAATGTATATTCTCATTTTGCCGTTGAAATCTTCTGAAGACCACTTTACTCTTGTTCTTCATAGGAAAGATAGAAATGGTTGCCATGGTAACGGAATTTAAATCTTTTTCTTTTTATTAGATTAAAAATCAATTATTATTTAAATTCCCATTTTTATTTAATTTTATTTCTGTCTTTGATTGTTTCGGAGAAAACATATATATACTCTCTCTCTCTCACTTGCAAACATTATCGTCTGTCTCTCCGCCTTCTCTCATAGGCCTAATGTTAATTTCCTATAGGGATTTGTATGTTAATTTCGATTCAAAAGGGGGTCCCCTTTGGAACTTTTTAGGCATTTAAAATTTTTTTTTCCAATTCTTATGAAATTTTGTATTTATTTACGATTCTATATTGTGTATAAAATGTCCAAATATGAGATTAGAAAAATAACCATAGTTTATTTCAAGCAGTCAACATTTAAAATGCAAGTTTGAAACTAAGGTGCTATGGGAAACTAAATATATCTCGACACAAAAAATCTGGTGTGAACAGCACGGTGCACAACTTTCTCTTACCGAAGGGTAAGAGAAAGTTGTGTGCTGTGCGCCAGTCACACCAGATTTTTTAAATTACTCGTGATTTTTTTTATAACCGAAAAACAGCAAAATTATAATAAAAGATGACGCAATCATGATTTGATTGAAACTCGTACATGTATCATTATTCATTCAAATGGAAAGTAGGATAAAGATTATATCTATTTACATATTCCATTCAACACTATGGAATCCCTCCTACAAGGTATTTTTTTTTTGATCCAACTTATTTTATTTATTTAATATACATTTTTTAAGTAACAAGTGAATTCGGGATTTAATTTCTTTTAAACTCCTCATGATTTAATTTAATATCTGTTGCGCTTTTCTATTTTAATTCTCGATAAAAAAACAATTTAACGGCGGAAAAAAATGTTAATTAATTTTTTTTCCATTATTAATTGAATAAGGCCTTCTAAGTAATAGTATAAATTAACATTTTTAAAGATAATAATTACAGTTCAAAAAAGGTAATTATAAAATTTAATTATACCTAGTATTTGATTATTAAAGCAATATGTCGGAACCACGGTTATATACTGAGATTGTAGAATGTTAGGTGAATTATTATTTTTCTCGAAACGAATGACATTTCGCTCAAACTACGATCCCGAGTTATTAGTAAAACGGCGCAGTATCTTTGATCCCTCAATTTAAATCAGTTTTTACTTTTCTTACCCTATATATGAAATATACCCAGTATATAGAGAGAAAAGAAAGTATTGCGATCATTTCAAAAATTCGATGTCGAGTTTTTGATGAATATACTATCTATTGCAATAGTATTGAGAATGCCTATGAGCTAGACAGCCAAACTTGCACCCACAACATAAGCTTCCTTGCCTCTCTAAGGGCCATAGGCGCCGGAACTGGGGGGGTGGGGGGTGGGGCAAGGGTACATTGCCCCCCCCCCTGGCATCCTACAGGGGGGGCAGAGGGGGGGCAAAATTTCTTCTTTTATTTCATTTATTTTTAAAAATGATATATTTTTACTTTTGAAAAATAAAATCTTCTAAATTAAAAAAATTAAAAGAGTAAAAAATTCATTTTTTTTTCAAATTTTTTCCAAAAATTTTTGATAAAATCACTAGCAAATTTTTTAAAATTTTAATTTTATTAAAATTGTGATTTTATTTAAAATTTTTAAAGCTTTATAGTAGATTTGTTTTTGTTTTATACTATTTGAACATATTAAATTATTTTAATTTTCTAAAAAAATTTGTTTGCCCCCCCTGATTCAAATTCGTTCCGGCGCCCCTGCTAAGGGCTACCTTTTTCTAAGTAGACAATAGGCCGTACAACCTTTTATCACAAAAGAACTAACAGGTAAAGTTAATGTAATCGTAAAAAAATCGAAATATTTCTGAAGCTGCCAAAATGCGTTTTGAGGTCCCCTGAATCCATTTAAGAAGTTTTTGGAATGATGTCTGTGTGTGTCTGTGTGTATGTCAACGAAAACTCAAAAACTATTCATTCAATTGTTTTGAAATTTTGCACCCATAAACTAGGGATAGAGGCCAAGAACTGAAAAGCTTTTGGTAAACATCGGGCCTATTAGGGGGCGCTCTAGAGGGGAGGGCAATATTTTTTTCTTACATAACCTATAATTTTTTTTATATATTCAGAAACTAGACTTTCTCCCGAGTAAAATGATATATAATATTTGTATCCTAATTTGTCATAAATATGTTAAAAAATCATTTAAATTCGAAAATTGTGCATAGCAACAGAGCAAAATCAAAACAAATAAACAAACTCGTTGCGTTATTTCTTTGAATATTGGGGGGAGTGGGGGTGGGGGCAAAGTTGTAGGGTCCGACCGAAGATTTTCAGCCGAAACCGAATAATCGGCCTCAATCTTAGTTTCGGCCGAAACCGTAACCGAAACCGAAACTTGTATTTTCTATAAAAAATTCATATCATTTTAACTTTTTTTTTTTCGAAATTTTTTCCACCCTGAGGAAAATTTTTTTTCCACTCCCGTGAAAATCATTTTACCTTTTCTTTAGGGAGACAAATTTTTTTTTCTCCCTCAAGTGCAAATCATTTGACCTGACCTTTTTTTTTTGCATGCAAGTCTCATCCCATCTTTTCAGACCTGCGTAAGGCGCGTAAAAGAACTTCTTTCCAAAAAAAAAATTAGGATTCGCATATTCTGGGTTCGCATTGCAAAATTCGATTTTCAAAAATTGAATTTAAATTTAAATCCGCAATCTTAGAATAAATCTTTAAATCTGATCTTTTTATGGTAAATCAGGCAAATATAACACGAGGAAACACCAAAAACCTACTTTCAACACTAGAATGAGGGAAAGGGTTTTTGACGTACATTTGAAGTACACTTTGCTGATGTAATTCAGTTTTTTTTTTTTTTTTTTTTTCAAATTCACTTTCCGGCTCTTCCTTCCAAAGATCCAATGTTAATTTTCTATGTGGATTTGTATGTTAATTTCGATTCAAAAGGGGGTCGGTCCCCTTTGGAACATTTTACGAATTCAAAAAAAATTTTTCCATTTCTTATGAAATTTTGTATTTATTTAGGATTTCCTATTGTGTATAAAATATCCAAATGTGAGATTAAAATTTTGAAAAATAACCATAGTTTATTTCAAGCAGTCAACATTTAAAATGCAAGTTTGAAACTAAATATATCTCGAAACAAAAAATCTGCTGTGAAAGTGCTGTGCACAACTTTCTCTTACTAAATGGTAAGAGAAAGTTGTGTGCAGTGCGGCAGTCACACCAGATTTTTTTTATAAATATTTAAATGTTTTTATTATATTTCCTCCTCTGCCGCCTTATTTGATTCGAAGGCATCTCACTTTTTATCAATAGTGATTATCAGGGAATATTAACAGGGCGTGAAGGCGATGACACCTCTTTAAGGTTGGAAGAAGGGGCCATTGAACTTAAATAGGAAAGGGGGAGGGGGAGAGGCCCTAAAATAATTTAGGAACAGGCTAAGGCGTGATCAAGCGAAAAATCCTCTGCTCCAGGGCTTTCGCTTTGCCGTCGAATTTTATACTCGTCATTATTGTTAAGAACACAATTGCAGTCAAGTTTTTTCTTTTTATTTATTCTATATATTTACATTTAATTATATGTATTCTAAAGTGGATAAAACCGGCCCTCTTTGGACCTCCCTAAAAGGATCCAAAAGGATCAAAGTTAAAGTGGAAATTAATATATTCATCTATTTTTACTTTCTTAGGGAGCGTACAAGTATTACGTAATGCAATTTGGGGAGGGGAGAGGGGTGTAAAACGTTACCATGCGTTACAAGAAGGGAGGGGGGGGGGGGTTGAACAACGCGTTACGTAACTGGTATTTTAGCGACTTTCCGGTACTTTCTGGCGTGACTAGTCGCAAAGAACACAAATTTATGTTAGCTTCGGTAATTAAAAGTTGAGACAATATCTATACTAGGGCAGGGATGAGCAACCCGCGGCCCGTTAAACATGTTTATGCGGCCCGCCAAGCATTTCTAAAATTGAAAATAAGTATTTTTTTATTTTAATTTTATCATTATCAGTATACCCAGTATAGAAAGGATCGATGTGGATACAGTTCCCGAATACTTTCAAATGGAAGTGATTGACATGCAGAATAATTCCGATTTAAAAAATGTTTTTTTTCTCAGTAAACATCGAAAATTTTTATTAGTCTTATGTGTGCCCTGAGAAATTTCCGCTTTTGACGAAAAATGCAAAGCAAATGATATGATGTCTCTGTTCGGAAGTACGTATGTTTGCGAACAATTATTTTCAACCATGAAATTAATGGAAAATGACCACCGATCAATACTGAGTGGGGCACTAATAGAAAGCTGCCTTCGTGTAGCTACCTCATCAAAACTGATCAGCTTGTATCGAGAAAACAGTGCCAAATTTCTCATTAAAAATTTCAAGTAAATTCGTTTTTCTGTTCTCTTTATTACTTTCTCGTATAGAGAAAGTATTGGAATCGTAAAAAAATTCGACTTCGAGATTTTGATGTTTCTCCACGTTTTAGACCTCCCTGAGTCCAAAATACCATTTTTGGCATTATATATATATATATATATATATGTGTGGGGGGGTGTTTTCAGATCGTAGGTGTTTAACTGAAAATTTTCAGAAAATTATTCAATTTAGGGTATTAAAATCGCGTTTTTAGTCTTAAATTAATAAATAATTGGAAAATGGGAATGATAATGGGAAATCAATAGAGGCATGTTAAAAACTGAGAACAATATTTATTTAGCAATTGAAGATTTGAATCATTTTAAATTATTTTAAAAATTATATTTTTTCAATTTAAAAATTGTATAATTAAATCTCACAATTATTTTTTCTTTTTATAATTCGTCATATATATTAAACTAGTCGCAAAGCCCGCCTTCGGCGGGCTTCCGCCTAGCCAGGGGCTACGCCCCCTGGACCCCTTGCTCGCCTTCGGTAGATTTGATATATATTCGATATTTCTTGTTGCAATGCAAGTGTTAAGATGTTAAGGAAGGATCTTATATTCAAGCGAGGCGAGGGTACCGATTGGGCACAGCGCAAAAGGGTCTGTTTATGACTGTTTAAAGGGTCAGTCACCTGAGTCCTCTCTTCGTTTTTCAACTGCTGCGTAGCCCCCACCCCCAGCCCATAGTCAGGCAGGAAGCTGGTCCACACAGCATAAAGGACGCTCTCTAATTTCCTAGCCAACTTGTTGATTTTGTGTTCCCATATTGAAGAAATTTGATTATAATTAATTTTCCAAAACATTTAAGAGATTCAAATTATTACTACGTTACTCCCAGAGCCTTGTACTATAGGTGTACTTAATTTCAAATGGATTCATTGAAAATTGTGGATTTCTATAGAACATATACATACATATTTACATACATACATACATTTTTCCCATTTCATTTTTATATATATAGATTTCAACTTTCCTATTTTTGTCGTCACGGCTTGTGACCTCATGGCTTGTAGCGTCACGGCCTTTGACGTCACGGCTTGTAACGCAACATGCTGATAGAAGAGCGAAAAAATTTGAGAGGATCAAAAAAAAGTTTCACTTTAAAAATAAATGATTAAAAAAATAGCCAACAAGGGAATGGGGAATTAATTTGATTCCTTTCATTTTCCATAATTCGAAAATTATTAGATTTTGTTTTGAAATTTTATATGCACACACACAAATGATGAGATCCTCAAAATTGAGTTAATACGGAATTTCACTATTTCGTGTTAGTGTCATATTTTAGGTAAATGTGTCTATGAGAAACTTTTTTTTAATATCAATATACAATAAATCGAAACGAGAGATTTATCTTTTCTCCAAAGGCGTATACCACGGTATTTATATGATTTCAGAAAAAGATTGGGCCTACTCACATAGAAGTAGAGCTCGACGGGCTGAAGTCTGCTGGGGCGACAGGCTAGGGTGTCAGAACGGCAACATCCTGTATCATCGGCGCATCTGTGCAGTAAGGTGCAATGTGGGAAGTAGGCTTTGCCGGCGGCTGGGTGCTCGTCACGAACGTGTACCAGTCGAGGACGAGGTACACGACATGCGCCCTCACGGTTCATAAGTACCGCATGGTCCACAGCGAAACGCAACTCCGTCTCTGTAACATATATCAATGAAAATCAACCTTTTAATCTAAACAAACACCCACTCGCGATTTACCAACAATCGTTATAACGAATGTTACATGAACGGGAAAGACATCTTTTGAATTTTCAATTAAGATGACATCAGTCACAGGAAAAAAAATTAGAAAGTAAAATGAAGGTGCCTCTCTGGATAAGAAGAAATATTTCAATTAAACTTCTTTTATAGTTGGAATCAGACAAAAGCTTATTTTTGAATTGATCTTAATAATTGTTTATTACTCAGCCCAAATAAAAACACAAGACAAGAATTCACTTAATATTCCATCTAATTAATTTCTTTTGGCCTTTGGTTGATTCTAAACATAGGCGCCGGAACTGGGGGGGGGAGCAAGGGTACATTGCCCCCCTGGTACCCTACAGGGGGGGGGCAGAGGGGGGCAAAATTTCTTGTTTTATTTCATTTATTTTTAAAAATGATATATTTTTACTTTTGAAAAATCTAAATTAAAAAAAATTAAAAGAGTAAGAAATTCATTTTTTTCCAAAATTTTTGATAAAACACTACCAAATTTTTTAAAATTTTAATTTTATTAAAATTGTGATTTTATTTAAAATTTTTAAAGTTTTATAGTAGATTTGTTTTTGTTTTATACTATTTAAACATATTAAATTATTTTAATTTTCTAAAAAATTTTTTTTGCCCCCCTCCTGATTCAATTTCGTTCCGGCGCCCCTGATTCTAAATGTAACTAATTGTTTAGAGGAGCCACATTAAAAGGAAAATATTGATAGTTGAGAAAAAAAGAAATATTAGCTCGGGTAACTCGTGGTCGCCATTCAAGTATTCATCAAATGTGAGCCACTGAGTGAATTTATAAATTTAGAGAGAAAGTCAAATATGTTTTTTTTAAATATGAAATTTATTGGACTGACGCACAGCGGTTCAAAAATGAGATTCTAGCTGGACAAAATTCCAAGTTTTTTCCTATAATTAAGTTTGAATCACTTGCAAGCCACTCTCGGAAGTCTATATGAACAGAAAATGTCAAGGAATTTCTCAGTTTGTGCGGGGGTTGTTTGTCTTTTGTGGGTAGGAAAGGTTTAAATGCAATCGCCAATTTTTAAACATTTTTACCACTCCTAACTTGCAGGGGCGAATTAATGCAATTTTGCCGGGGGGGGGGGGGCGTTTTTTTAAGGACTTTTTCGGCCTCTATGGCCATTTAGATCCCTTACCTATTTATTTAAATTGATTGATCAGTAGCGCAGTAGAACAGCAAAAGCCTTTGAATACTGCATGCGTCATTTAAAAAACACTAATAGATACTGTCTATCTCAAACACTTTATAATTTCATTTTTTTACTTTCTCTTACCTATGTATATATGTAATATATATATAGAGAGAAAGTATTGGTTTCATGTCAAAAATTCGATGTCGAGATTTTGATGGATCTTCACGTTTTGAGGTCCCCTGAATCCAAAAAAGTGGTTTTCGCGACATGGTCTGTCTGTCTGTGTGTGTGTCTGTGTGTGTTTAATTTTAAGCATGAAGGAATTGAGCTAGGAGGCTGAAATTTTATATTTAAGTTAAACACCCCCGGGACCGACAAAATAAGCTTTTAATCAAAATCAGCCAAAAAGTACTAGTACTTTACTGATGTACTTTTTCAGTTTTTTTCGATTTTCTCAAAATTCGCTCTAACGATTTTGATTAAAATTCAAAAATCAATTATTTTTTAGATGCTCTTTCAAATGTATATTCTCGTTTTGCCCTCAAAATTGTTTGAAGCACACTTTACTCTTGTGCTTCATAGGAAAGATAGGAGAAATAAATGGTTGCCATGGTAACCGAATTTAAATCTTTTTCTTTTTATTAGATTAAAAATCAATTATTATTTAAATGCTCATTTTTTTTTTCGGAGAAAACATATCTCTCACTCTCACAAAACTATCTTCTCTCTTTCTACGCGTTTTAAATTTTTCTACCTTATCTTCGCATTTGGCCAATGTTAATTTCCTATAGGGATTTATTTGTATGTTAATTTCGATTCAAAAGGGGGTCCCCTTTGGAACTTTTTACGCATTTAAAATTTTTTTTTTCAATTCTTATGAAATTTTGTATTTATTTACGAATCTATATTGTGTATAAAATGTCCAAATATGAGATTAAAATTTTGAAAAATAACCATAGTTTATTTGAAGCAGTCAACATTTAAAATGCAAGTTTGAAACTAAGGTGCTATGGGAAACTAAATATATCTCGACACAAAAAATCTGGTGTGACCAGCACAGTGCGCAACTTTCTCTTACCGAAGGGTAAGAGAAAGTTGTGTGCTGTGCGCCAGTCACACCAGATTTTATAATTTATTTAAAGAGCGTGTAAAAAAGTTCACTTGTTACATAACTCTTTGGTAGAGAGCGGAAAAAGTCTTTCGACTTTTGTCAATTTTGAAACTTTTCCAGATTTTCTTAGATATCTTCACTGATCTCACAAAAAGAATCGTTTTCGAGATTTTCAAAAACGACTTTTGTGACTTTTTTGGCGCTTTTTTCAATCTCAGAGACTTTTTTAAATTTTTTATTAAAATATGCTTTTTTTTAATTTTGCACTTTTGGCTACTGAGGCCATTTAGTGCTTGTTTGTTTTTTACTTTCTCTTACCTATATATGAAACATAGAGAGAAAATGTATTCGATTCATGTCAAAAATTCAATGTCGAGATTTTGATGGATATACTCGTTTTGAGGTCCACTGAATCCAAAAAAGTGGTTTTCGCGACATGGTTTCTCTGTCTGTCTGCCTGTGTGTCTGTGAGTGAACAAAATATCTCAAGAACGAAAAGAGCTAGGAGGTTGATATTTTATATTCAAGTTAGGCACCCCCCCCTCCCTGGCACGTGACACGAAGCTTTTGAACAAAATCGGCCAGAGTACTAGTATTATACTTTACCGATGCACTTTTTTTTCAATTTTTTCAAAATTCGCTCCAACGATTTTGATTAAAATTCAAAAATCAATTATTTTTTAGATGCTCTTTAAAATATATATTCTCATTTTGCCATTGAAATCTTCTGAAGACAGTTTTACTCTTTGCACTTCATAGGAAAGATAGGAGAAATGGTTGCTATGGTAACAAAATATAAATATTTTCCCATGTTTATAAATTTTATATCTCGAATGTACCGTAAGCGATAATTTTTGTCGCATTTCATGGGACGGGATGCGATTTTTGATGGGGGCGGTTGGTTGGTTCTATTTACAGAATGGCTTCTCTGATGAAAATTTTTTAAATAATACTTTCAAATTCTAGCACCGTTAAGGTGATTTTACGACTTGAATTGAGAGTTTAAAATATTGTAAAAATATATTTTAGACTAAAAATCATAATTTCTTTAGATGACTAGTTTTTAAAACTTTTTCAATTTTTTCTCGGGGGGGGGGGGGGGGCGATCGCCATTCCGCCCCCCCCCGCCTTTAATTCGCACCTGCTAACTTGTACATTAGGAACCGAACGAATATTCGGTTTCGGTCAGTTTCGGCCAAAAATCCTGGTTTCGGCCCAAAAGTAGCCGAAACTTTCGGCCGTTTGAAACCTGAGCCTGAAAAGATGGGATGAGACTCGCATGCAAAAAAAAAAGGTCAAATGATTTGCACTTGAGAGAGAAAAAAAATTTAATCTCCCTAAAAAAAAAGGTAGCCTAAAATGATTTTCACGGAGGGGAAAAAAATTTCAAAAAAAATAAATAAATAAATAAAATGATATGAATTTTTAATAGAAATACAAGTTTCGGTTTCGGCCGAAACTAAGAATGAGGCCCAATATTCGGTTTCGGCTGAAAATGTTGTTTCGGTCGGACTCTATTGTACATTGATTATACAGCACATCCGACAAAAATTGTTCAATTTCTGTTAATCCTCTTCTTTTGGACTTTAAACTAAAAGTATGTACGAAATTAATTATGCTGGGACAGATCGTTAAGGTTTTTGGAGAAAAATAAACCAGCTGTTGCTTTCCACATTAAAATAATTTATTTTGCAAATATTTCGGACTGTCTATGCAATCCGTCCTCAGTGCATCGAATTATACATATGTGGAGCGTATTTTAAATGATAAAATCTTAATATGAGAAGCCATTCTACATTTAGAGGACGTTTTTTATGTGCAAGCCACTGAGGGAAAAACTATACACGTAAGAACTTGATACAATTAGTTAAAATTCCTTTTTACAACAAAACAAAAAACAGTTTTTTGTTGACAACACTTATTATCAAACTTCAAATAATGAACATTAGACTTGAATTCTTGAATATAGTTACGATGTAAATTATCATTAAAACAATTTTGCTACTTTATTTATGCAAATGTAAAATTTTCCATTAGTCTCCGTCTTTTGGTAATAATGTTTGATTAGAGGGAGTTCTGTAGAGTTTAGATAACAAATTTTGCAAGCATATCTCACCTACATTAATTGTTATTGCAGTTTAAGCATTGGATAACGCATTCACTCGAAGAGTTTTATTCGACGCTTGGCGAAGTGAATCAATAGAAACTATTGTGACTACATCTATACGATAAAATAATATTAAAAAAAAATTTAAAAACAACGCTTTTATAAATATAGTCTACTAAAAAGAGAAAAATAATTATGTATAATTTCTTTAAAATTATATTAAAAATTAATATATGTTACTAAAACTAAAAGCGTTGGGCGCGGGATTTGCAAATTTTAATTGTATAAATAGGCCTATTATATGTTTTATGAATACATTTTAATACCATAGACTTGGCGGGTAGTTATAAGAGATACATATACACGATACAATAAGACAATCTGTATTTTAAAAGAAGAGAAATTTTTGATTATAAATTTCAACCCATCTTTTTTTTTGATCGGCAACCATTTTGAAATTAATTGACCTACAAAGATGAGACATCAAATATTGCATTGTCACGCGAGTTACATATGTGTATAAAATTTCAAAGCTCTAGATTAACTACAAGTGGTCGTAATTTCGATCGCTAACTTTGTCGGGCCAAACAATGAAAATGTGATTAATTGGCCGCCATTTTGAATTTTTTGAATTTATATTTTGAATAGCACATTTTGTAGTGTAAATTCTATTTAACACCTCTGACAATGCTCTAAACTCTAACTTAATTATAAATAGGAGAAATTTTGATTATAAAACTTCCCCCCTCTTTTTTTGATCGGCCGCCATTTCGAAATTAATTGACCTACAAAGATGAGACACATCAAATATTGCATTGTCACGCGAGTTACATATGTGTATAAAATTTCAAAGCTCTAGATTAACTAGGACTGGTCGTAATTTCGATTTGGAGATTTGTCGGAAAAACAGGAAAGCAAGTTAATAAAAGCGTTGTAATAATAATAATAATAAAAAAAATAAAGACAGGTGGCAAAAAAGGCATCATATCATAAAAAAAATATTTTTATTAAATATTTAATAAAAGTACACTTAAAAAAGTTAAATTTAAGGTTTGCGGTGTGGGTTTCAAGTGAAACATTTTGAACAAAGGTTGTATTTATTACCCTCGTGAAACTCGCATAAATACAACCTTTGTTTAAAAAGTTATTTTTGTTTCAATGTTAATTGAACCACTCTTTGACGATCTGATCTTTGAAGGTCCTTTTACAGCCACTGCACGTACTTCATCAAATTTTATATATATATATATATATATATATATTTATATGTATCTAGCAGTTTTTGCTATAAGTTGTTCACAATCACAAGAAGATAATTATTATTTTAATGATTTATAAAATGACAACGTAAGAATAATTAAACTTTCAAATAATCTCTTGTGCTAGCAGAAAGGCGGATCACGCGAAAAAGAAATTCATCTCTTTCTCATCATCCCACGATTTATTTTTAACGGAATAATCTTATTTGATTGCATCTATCCGCTCAGCTGTCCACATTTACATTTTGGGGCCCTAGTAGCCTGGTTGCCTGGTTCTAGATCGCGGAGGCGTTTCGGGAAGGAAGCTGCTTTCTTCAGACAAATGACGAAAGAAGAGAAGAATGCCAACTTGCCTCTTGTCAAACAAGATGACCAATGAATTGTTATTATTGATCTTTCTTTTTGATAATAAACAATCAGAATTTTTAGATGTTTTTTATAATTTTCAAAAAATAAAAAATAGAAATTTTTTTTTTTTTTAATTCGTTTTAAGGTCTTTTTCGGCATCAGAGGCCATTTAGACCCGTCCCTATTATTTTTTTCATTGATATTCAATTCAATTGAAATAAATTTTGTCGCCTGGGACCGGATGCGAACCCATGACCTGTGGTAACAGAAGCCAAAGCTCTACCTCTGAGCCATAGGTCAAAGGTTATAAATATTTAATTTGAAGAAAAATATTTAACAAATTTTGTGAGTATATACGCTATATTTTGTTGGTGGACCAGGAACCGAACCCGGGATCTCCAGCCTATTAATGGCATCGGTACCGTTCCAATGGCACCAGGCAACCGGATCCTCAACTACACCCTCGCTGTTCGCTGATTGTTTTACAAAATCAGTTCTAGCCACTTTTTAGGGAGGAGGGTGGATGTAATTTATATTTAAGTCGAGGGTCCAACAAAGTGAAAGTACACCAGACCCCTGATAACCTGGAGATTCTGGGGGCCACCAGAAATATATATTTTAAATAAATTATGACTTGTTAAGTCCGAATCGAGACATTTGTTGAAAAACGGTTATTAATATCTGAATCAAATAAATATGTTTAGAAAACTACGGTATTTAACGAAAAATATTCAGGCACTGTAAAATAAATCCGATATATGCCCGAGACGATATATTTTAAAAAGGTAAATTAAATTATATTCTTCAAGTAGCTTGTTACTTTCTCTTACCTATATCTATCTATATATATAAAGAGAGAACTGACTGACTGACTGAATTACAATCATCGCACAGCCTAAACTGTAAGGCCTAGAAAGGTGTAATTTGGTATGTAGATTACTTTTATTGCGTAGGCGTCATTTAAGAAGCGATTTTTCGAAATTCCAATTTAAAGGGCACTAAATGAGCTTTTATGGGTATTTTCAAGTTTATATAAATGGAATCGAGACAATTCAGAGAAGGTTTTTATATTTTATAAATAAAAAATTTCCAAATTCTCCTTTGACTCTACCTGCCCTTATCTCTCCCACCCGCCAAAACACAATTTTTTTTTTTTTTTAAGATCTTTTTCGACATCTAAGGCCATTTAGACCCCATCCCTATTTATTTCGAATGATTTGTAGTCAAATCAAATGAAATAAATTTTTCTCGCTTGGGACGGGAAGCGAACCCGGGATTCCGGAGCGAGAGGCCAATGTCATCTCACTTAGCCACGGCTCCCGGGCAAACGATTTTACCAAAAAAGCCATAGTGATTCTAAAATATAAATAAATTCTATTTCTCTCTTGGATTTTTCAGAATATTCATATTATTGAGGATTTTATTTTATACACATAATTTATTTGTGAGATATAACAATTTTTTTTTTTTGAGAAATTTAAATTTTCTATAGGATATTTATTACTCATATATTTCTTTTAACAACTTTTAAACCATAGGTTCTCAACGTATCCGATAACGACCCCCTGTGGGCGTTTAGGACTTTCAGTGAGCGTTAGAAGACCCAGAGCAAATTGTGATGATGCAAAAAGGGCGTGGGCAGATTAAAAATATAGTCTAAAAAAAGGGAAAAAAATACACTTTATACACGTACTTAAGTAAAATAAAAATTAATATCGTTTAATTTTTCTTATTGTTTGGCTCCATGTTAATGAACGATGCAATATACCCATCCAACTGAAAATAGATACGGGGCCTTAATAGACTTCGATGCCTAAAAAGGCCTTAATTTAAATTAAAAAATAAATAAATAAATCCTGAAACAAAAAATCTGGTGTAACCTGTTTTAACCTAACCACCCTGCCCCCCCCCTCCCATTTTTACGAAATTTAGCATTCTTCAATTTTTCTTAATATCAACATATTTTTTTGGCTTATATAGGAATGCCTGCACCCCAAATAATATATATTCATAACGGTTATCGTATAAACCCTTACATGGCCTAAGTTACCGAAAAGAGTGTCTGAAAAAAAAACATTTTTTTTTTATTTATTCCAAAAATTTGTAATTTGACAGCTACATTACGTTCATTGCCTTGGCGTTATTTACGAAGCTTCTTTCGAAATTTTAATTTTAAGACCACTGAATTTTCATTTTGGAGTTTTTTTTTAAATTTTATAATGACTTTTAAACGGGTTGAGATATCAATTTGCTTTTTGTGCTAAAGAAGAAACGAGGCATCGAGGGGCATTGAGGGTTGGGCACAAATTAAGAAGGTTTACGCTCCGGGAAATTCAGGGTTTCAACGATGGTCGTGCAAGAAACATGTAGCAAGCTCTAAACTTGCCCGCCCAAGGCGAGCTCGGGGTCCAGGGGGCGAAGCCCCCCTGGCTAGAGCAAGGTTCGCCGAAGGCGAACCTTGCGGCTAGTATGTAATAAGCAGTGAGAAAGTAGTGCGATCATGTCAAAAATTATTATTATTATTATTATTTTATATTATTTATTAGTTTATTTACCCGAGGTGCTTTCGTGCACGAAGACACACACCTCAAACCCAACCGGCCTCTACTACCAGCACCCCGTGAAGTTACGTTATTTCCTATCTCTAACTCCTCCTCCTGCTTTCGTTTCTAGCTAGTGAACTAATCCTTATTTCTAGATCCCAGGGGCGTATATAGAAATTTTTTTCGGGGGTCGAACTCAAAAATTTTTCTTGGAAAATTTTTTTTTCAAGAAACTATATTTTTTTTCACACGAAATTTTTTGCGGAACATTTTTTCTATTGCGGAACCAAAGTTGTCCATCCTGCGGAAAAATTTGTTGCGCTGATGTCTGTATATCCCTATATATGTATATGTGTTTGGGAAATTTCGGGGGGGCCCGGGCCCCCTCGGCCCCCCCCCATAAATACGCCCCTGCTAGATCCACCCAGTTCCTTATATCCAACCTCTTCTATGGTATGAAGGATTTGAGGAGGGACTCCCTCAGCACCGGCGTGTTGCCTACTTCTTTCGAAGAATGCATCACTGAGAGGGAACCTTCTTTACGTCTCTTCCACACGACGGGATGTCACAGCAACTCCCTCTCCTCGTAGAGTTGCCTGGGGGCTATTGTGGTGAGATCCAATATTCCAATCCAGTGCCTGCTTGAAGATTTGTTTACATTAAATAAATATTTTTATTTAATGAAAAAATCTGGCACGCCCAGGGTTTGAACACTACGATCTTCTTTGTAGAAGCCGACACCGTAGCCAGCTCCACCAGCGAGCCCCCTATGTCAACAATTTGATATTAAGATTTTGATGGAAATACACGTTTTGAGGTCCGGTGCGAGTAAAAAAGTGGATCCCGCAAATTGGTATGTGTGTCTATCTGTATGTGACGATTTTAAGCATGAAGGAAATCAGCTACGAGTTTGAAATTTTATAATTAAGTTAAGTACTCTCCCGGACAGTTAAAATAAGCTTTTGAACAAAATTGCCCAAAAAGTATTAGTACTTTACTGATGTGCTTTTTCAATTTTCCAATTTCTCAAAATTGTTTCTAACGATTTTGATTTTGATTAAAATTCATAAATCAACTATTTTTTAGATGCTCTTTAAAAAGTATATCAGTAAAATCTTTCGTGAAAATTGTTTAAAATACACTTTACTGGTGTACTCTTTCAGTTTTTTCGAATTTCTAAAAATCTCTGCAACAATTTTAAATTCATTGTTTTTAATATAAAATGATTCTCTTGATTGAAATATTAACCCTTCTTTTTAAGATAGATTCTTAAAAAGTTTAAAAAACAATACGTTCCTGACCTTAGAACCTTTTGATTAAATAATTGCTCATCATTAGATAACAACTAATTAATTACATATTAATTAGTTTATTCTTATTCAATTTCAATTATTTTTTTTAATTAAAATTTCTATTAAAATAATGTCAATGTCAATTAGAAAATTATTATTATTTTATATTCTGAATTTTTAAATTTTCTTGATGAAACGAATAAATTATAATAAACCATAAATCAATTCTTTAGAAATAAATTGATATGCGTGAAAGCAATTAAAAAATAATTTATAAATTCATTGACAAGATAAATTATTTTTCGAAAAATTTTTATGGCCTATATTTATCTGTAGTCATTAGGCTTATATTTATTTATTTTTTTTTATCACGTGAAGATTTTTAAATTATTCTTATTTATTGACCGAGATTCGGGATGGATGTCACTAAGACGGGGTCGACAAATCGCTTGCCCTCGTCTTTTGGCACAAAACCAGCATTTATCACTATGAATGAAATATTTTCACAAATAAAAAGTAAAAAACAAACAAGATTGAGATGCAGGCTAGAAGTGTTAATCAAATTTTAAATTAAGAAATAAGAGAAATTTTTATTTGAAAACGTGAAAAAATCACTTTTACTTTCTCTTACCTCTCTATATATGTTAATATATAGAAAGTATTGGATTCATGTCAAAAATTCGATGTCGAGATTTTGATGGATATACACGTTTCGAGGTCCCCTGAATCCAAAAAAGTGGTTTTCGCGACATGGTCTGTGTGTGTGTGTGGGGGGGGGGGGGTGTGTGTTCACTTTTAAACATGAAGGAATTGAACTATGAGGCTAAAATTTTATATTCAAGTTAAACAGCCCCCGAAACCGGAAAAATAAGCTTTTAATCAAAATCGGCCAAAGAGTACTAGTACTTTACTGATGTACTTTTTCAGGTTTTTTTTCGATTTTCTCAAAATTGGCTCTAACGATTTTGATTAAAATTCAAAAATCAATTATTTTTTAGATGCTCTTTCAAATGTATATTCTCGTTTTGCCCTTAAAGCTCACTTTACTCTTGTATTTCATAGGGAGGATAGGAAAAATGGTTGCCATGGTAACAAAATATAAATATTTTCCCATGTTTATAAATTTGACATTTTAAATTCTAATATATTGGCAGAAACTAAATATATGTCGACACAAAAAATCTGGTGTGACAGTACACAACTTTCGATTATCGAAGGTAAATTCTAATATATTGGCTGAAAATTAGGGAGCGTACAAGTATTGGTAAAATTTGCTCGAAAATTTTATTATTCTATCGAATTAATGAAATGGCTGGGGTTTTGAAATAAAATAATATTTTAGTAAAATTTTATACGATTTAAGCGCCTTTTTATTTAGTAGAATAATATTTCCTAATTAGGTTTATTATTAAATAAGAAATTATATATAATATTTAGTATATTATATATATATCGCGTGTGTGAGCCGCGAAACGGAAATTTATATAATTAAATATTTATCCGGAAAAATAAGGGTGTGCCGCCGGGAGTTGAACCACGGATCTTCCAATTTGTACTCGGAGTGCCCTTACCGTGCTGTGGTCTAGTGGTAAGGGCACTCAGAGTACAAATTAGAGGATCCGTGGTTCAACTCCCGGCGGCACACCCTTATTTTTTCTAGTATATGAATTAATAAATATTTAATTATATAAATTATGTTTATTATTAATTATTTTTATTAAAAAGAAGTATGATGGTAGTTGAAGATTTCTATATATTTAAGAATAAATTTAACATTTCTATAGGGGTTCTCATGTTTCAATTGAGATAAATTATTTAAAAAGAAAAAAATATTTTTTTAAGTTTTGAGTGAAAATCAAGAGATGGTGATCAAGGATCAAGGTGGGATGCGGGCGACGAGGCGAGTGTCCCGGCTTCGCACCCGGGGTGAGACCCGCATCGCCGCACATAAATTCTCATGAACTGCAATTACAAGTATAACTCGATGGCCAATAATCACATAAATTCATTCATGCAGCTGACTTGTAGGGGAAGTTAAGAAAATCGAAATATTCAAGACGATGTCTGCCACTTTAGATTAAATCTCTTGAAAGTCAAAACGAAATGCAAAAAAGAGTAGAATTTCATTTTCATTTATTAAAAATTAACAGATTAGTTAAAAATTTCATTCATGCATTATCAAAACTGGCTCGTCAATGTTTAAACAAAATAGGCATCCCGAAACCTGTTAAGAAGTAAGATTTCTTTAAATTGAGACGTTACAACAAAATTTTACACAAAAAGGGACTTCATAAATTAATATATATGTATATTAGGCAAGGGCGGATACAAGGGGGGGGGCGAGATTTGGAAAAATACTTTTTTTCGAAAAAAAAAATTTATTTTTTAATGTAAAATTTTAAAAATTAATACTTAAAAATTTGATTTGTATTTATATTCTGGCAAACAAGTACAGAATGCGCCTTTAAATTACCAAAATTAAGAAAAAATTGTGTGCTGTGCGACCAGTCACACCAGATTACCTCCCCCCTCCCCGAGAAACACCTCTGGATCCGCCCTTGATATTAGGGTGGTCCTTATTTATAGAGGTCGAAAATTTTTTTAATATTTTTTAAACGCTCACCCCTCAATTTTTTACTTTCTCTTATTTCCTTTTATCATAATAATGAAGTGTATCAAATATTTTCCCAATATATAAAGGTTAACAGGTGCCGCATGAATTTGTGTAATTATGCTTCATAATTATCTAATGACATCTTTAATAAGGCAATTAAAAAAATAAATTCACTTTTTAATAAAGATTTTAATAAATATTCCATTCGTTTAAGAGTAACTTTCTTGCACTCTCTGTGTTATTAACAACAATGAGATTCTGGAGTCTCTTGTGCAAATCCCAAAGATCCGGACCGAGCTTGAGAAAGCGATTTCGACGTCCAATTTCTTTAATAAATTACTTTTCTGTGGTACAAAGTCTTCTATTGTTTGTAAAATCTTGTTAAAAATTTGATAAATGATAAAAAATGAAAGAGGATGCCCTAATTAAAGAATTCTTAATAAATAAAATAGATATTAAAAATAAAATACATATTGGAGTCGAGTCGAGAAATAAAACCAACGTTCAGTCGAACACCTTAACACTTTGATCAAGGCAGACGTTTCGGCACCATACAGCTGCCATCCTCAGTGCGAATGAATGTTTCTTAAGGTGTCCCTGTCATATACAACAATAAGATAGCTTTGAATAGAAAGCATCAGCCTGGAGCGCTCGGCAAGTATTATTATATTAATAATTACAAGTTGATTACTTGCCAAGTGCTCCAGGCTAGAGCCCTGCACGGGCCGATTTTTTTTTGGCCCGTACCCGCCCGTGTCCGTATTTTTTTTTGACCTCCCGCCCGTACCCGGCCCGTAATTTTCAGGGCTAGCAGTCATTTTAGGAAACTTATCACTTCGTAGCATTAATTGTATATATATATATATATATATATATGTCCCCAAAAGGGAGTGAAATGTGATGAATTATATATTAATATATTATATATTACATATTAAATAATAAATAAGAAATTATATATAATATTTAAGATATTATATATAATATTTAAGATATTATATGTTTATTAATTAATTAAAATTGAGGTCTCATCAATTATTCCATCTGGATTGCACCTGGTCGAGGGAGAAATTTGTGGCGCCGTTCATGGGTCCATTTCTTCTGATGACTAAATTTGCTTTCCAACTGAGTTCATAAGTGAACTTCATATATCCGAATGTCGTGCTGTGGTCTAGTGGTAGGGCACTCTGAGCACAAATCGGAGGATCCGTGGTTCGACTCCCGGCGGCACACCCTTATTTTTTCGGATATATGAATTAATAAATATTTATTAGAGTGAGGTGGATGGCTTGTAACGCTACATGCTGATAGTTGGGCGAAAAAATTTGAGTCGATGTATTTAAAAGTTTTTCTTTAAAAATTTGTTTAATACTTGTATGGTTACTTTTTCATAAATCCGATAAACAACAAATCAAATTTTATATGCAAAATATAAAATTCAATAAATGTTAAACATTTAATAATTATTAGGTTATCGATCAATTACATTAATGAATTAATTGATTAATGCATGTTTTTTCTATCAATTTCCTATTAAATCTCTCATTGACTCTATAATTAGAATTTAAAAACATGTTTACATATAATAGTGTTAATAATGACTGTTGTTCCGCTTGAAATAAATTTCGAATTGGCGGCGCCTAATTTTGCATAGCAATGCGCCCTCGGCGACAGCCAATAGAATCTCGCCTTAATAGCTTAGAATGTGATTAGAGATTCTTATCAGCAACATTCAAATTAGCAACGGCACTTGGAAAGGTTCGGACTCTCCTCCAAAAAAAATAATCTTTTATTCATCCTTAATAGTATTTTCAATTTTATTATTACGCTTTATATATCACTCTAGAAAAGAAGACAAATCAATGAAAACATGTTTATATATAATACCGCCCATAGCCTGCATCACATACCAATTGATTATATAAATTTTAAAGTGCCCAAATTAACATTAGGTATCAGAAAAAATGAATCATTTGCCTATAAAAATCCAGTGTGATCCTGTAGTGAGGGGTATGGATGAGGCTAATAAAGAGAGAGCGGAAAAAAAGTCTACTATTTTCGGAAAAAAGTATCTTTTAAAGTCTATTCTTTTTTAGCCAAGTAGTCGGTAAAAAGTCTCTAAAAAGTCAGAGTCAATTTTAACAATTAATAAAATGAAAAAAAAAAAAAAAAAAAGTAAAACAAATAGAGAGCTTCTCTCGATAACAGAAATATTGCAGAGTTCTTTAAAATTTAATTAAATAAATAAAAAAAAATTTAATTTCTTTAGTACAAAAGTAAAAATCTAGAGTAACAAGCACAGCACACAACTTTCTCTTACCTTCGGTAAAAGATTTATTTTTGTGTAGGCATATATTTTGTTTCCTCCAATATATTATTTCAAGATGAAAAACATCCTCCCCCCCCCCCCTTGGCCGAGAGGCTAGAATTGTTGATAAATGTCAATAATGATAGTATTATGGGCCACGGGGAAATATTTATGTATTCTTTTCATTTGTGTATTCCATGAATAAACAAATCCTCAAGCAGGCACTGGATTGGAATCGAATAATAATAATTTTCTTTTCATAATTAAGAAGAAGAGGCTCGGGCCCGCCTGAGGCGGGGAGTCCAGGGGGCGAGCCTCCTGTCTAGATGCAAAGGCGGGCGCCACGTCTCATAAATAAGAAAAAGAGAGGGTCTGCCGCAGTTAATTAAAATTCATTTATCTGGACAACTCTTAGTCATATCCCGAGCCGAAGGCGAGCAAGGGGGGTCCAGGGGGCGGAGCCCCCCTGGGAAATCGTCGCCCTAGTTGAGCTTCGCCCCCCCCCCCCTGCCCTCAAAGGTTAAGCCGCTGAATGTCCCAACGGGATGTTAGCAAAGCTTTTATAGCTAAAATGAATTCAAAAATTTGCATCGAGCTGTGAATCTAATTAATGAAATGAATATTGCAACTTTTCTATCACCATAAAAATAACGACAATGGATCCATCTAAAGTGATAATTAAAAAAAAACAATGGAATTTAGCTAAATATAAGTTGGCTATCTAATAAGAATACTATTCCTCAATTTCCCTCATAATAATATAAAGGACCTGAATACTGTATATATAATTGTAAATCAATTTTCATTCATAGACCTAAAAAGACATTAAATAAACATGACAATAAAATTTTCTACCACTTGAAAATTAACCATCTTGTTTCTAGAGATGAATATAAAAGGTAAACAAATTCAAAGATATCACTTTATTCAAATATACTTTGTTAGTAGTATTTTTCTATAAATATTAAGAATTAAATATTTGAGCATTTAGTTGTACTAGTCTTATATTTATATTTGAGCAGCTTTTCAGCATCAATTTCATTTCGTTTATTTAAGAATTGTTTTTCAACTGTGTGGTCCTGGAATGTTATGTTGATGTTTATTATCAAAAAAAGAATGTTTCCAACTCATAAATAATTATATCTATTGTTTAAGTGAGAGAATATCCGAATGGTATTTCTTTTTATTTCGAATTATCTGAATGAATGAAACCGAGGTATGAATGAAGCCAAGCCTCCAAGCTCAGAATTGAAAGAAACCTGAAGCTCTTTTAATTGGGCTCGTGTCGTTTCACAAGTCACCGGGTATTTTTTTTTTTTTTTTTTTTCTCAAGGGAGGAGGAGGACCAAGCCCTGGCTTTAGAAAATGACTCATGACTCTTTGAGTACTGGTATGATACCTAGGCATTGATTTACATAAGGACTTAAATTATTAAACGTTTTTTCATTGACTCAGAGAAAGGAAAAATTACATTCAAAATTTTAATTTGAGGCCAAAGGTTTGAAAGGAATTTTTTACAAATAATATATGAAATATACAAATGAATATCGATACGCCCAGTGGCGTAAAGTACGCCCCCGCAGACCCCGCGATGCGGAGGGGCCCCGGACCTTGGGGGCCCTCGGGCCGGGCCGGGCTAAAAAACTATAGCTCCGATAAAACGGAAAAATTTAGATAAAAAAAAAATAATGAAAATTTCTCTTTGAAAGGGCCCAGGGCCCTCAGGGTTCAGGGACATACGGTATTTTAAAAATATTTTTTGTATGGTCTAATAATGGGGCCCAAAATAAAATTTGCGGGGGGGGGGGGCCCAGCTAAAAAACGTTACGCTAGTGGATACGCCACATATTTCTTCGTCATTCACTTGTGGACCGTGAGTTATTTTAAATAAATTTTCAACGAAAATTTGTTTAATTTTATGTTTTGAAAATTACAGTTTCGAATTATTTTATCATCGAAAGGACCTATTAAAATAAACATTCGTTTAGATTTTTACATTCAACATTAGGCCTACACATCATTTTACAATCTTTTTAATAGGCCTATATAGACCTATAGGCCTAATCATTTTTGCCCTTTTCACGTTTTCCGAGCCATCTTTGACACCAATGATTTTTCTTTTCGATTTCCAATCCCTCCAAGTTTAAACAATCATATTTTTAGATTACCATTGTCTAGACCACTTTCTCTTTTCTTCATAAAGAACTCTTTTTCTTTATATCATTTATCCCATTTTTTATTTTATTTCAAAGACATATCTCTCTCCCCACCACATCCTCTCTCTCTCTAATTCCCTTTCCACCTTATCTCCAGACAATTTCCTATATTATTTCATCAACCCAACTTCTATTTTTTCCACTTAGAAATTTTATTTTTCGATTCTATATTAAAATCCAAATAGATATTTTGAACATATTTTTCACACTCTTAACACCCCCTGACTTGTATTTCGCATCATTTTTCACTCTTTTAATTTTAACATTACACATTCAATCCAATTTAAGATATATTATATAATGAAGTGACTTTTACCTTAAAAACATTATCAAAATACCAAATCTATTATATGAAGAAACAAATTTTTGAAAATCCAAGATGTAGGCTTTTCAATTTTTGCTCTCTTTTTACTTTTTGTTATTTAGAATTATAAAGCTGTAAAAACATGATTTCTTTTTAATTATTTTATATTAAGGTTGTTCGGAGAGTACGTCATAATAGAATCTAAATTTTTTTTTAATAAAATTGAGAATTTGACTGCATAAATCAAGGGCGGATCCAGAGGTGTTTCTCGGGGGGGGGGGTAATCTGGTGTGACTGGTCGCACAACACACAATTTTTTCTTAATTTCAGTAATTTAAAGGCGCATTTTGTACTTGTTTGCCAGAATATAAATACAAATCAAATTTAAGGTCATTGAGTCTTCTTCAGAGTCCGATCCTGACTGTTAAGAATAGACGCTTTCCCCTTCCTTGGACCCGGGATGTTGTTTTCCAAAAAAAAAAAAGGTTTAAGGTGTGTGTGTTAAATTTCTTCTGTTTCTCAATTTCGAAATAGATAGTTTATACCCGGGCGCACGTCCCATGCGTGGCGCACCGATCCCCTCTCCTACTCCTCAGGAGGGGAGCACCATTTCCTTAACCCTGACGAAATGGAAATGTCCGAGAACAATGATGGCAGCGATGATAATGAAGATGCGGAGTGCATGTATTGAACAGGACTTTTCTCAGCTGACCACATTGAAGTGGACTGGATCCGGTGTTCTAAATATACGAAATGGGCCCATATGACTTGTGTTGATTCTACAAGTGTTAAATATATTTGTCAATTGTGCCGATCAAACTCTAAAGATAACAAATACACAAAAACTTGGGTTCCCTAATGTGAACAATGACATTCCCAAATTAGGAACCCATTATTAAAAGGGACAAGTTTACGACTTTTTTTTTTGTTTTCTCCATAATATACACATTCATTCAAAAATATAAAATAAATACTCTTGTACATGTTTCCTAAAGAGAATAAATAAAGTGTATTTGGCGTTGTGTTACAATATTTAATTCTATTAGCGACCCAAAAAAAATCTCCCCAAAATAGGAGCCTTTCCCCTATTAATTAGCTATCCCAAGAAATTCCTTTAGTTCCCCGGCCAACGAATTTCAACACTCATTTCTAAAATTTAATTAAACATTAAATTAAAAACAAATTGACATCCTGCTTTATATAGTACAATGTAAATGAATATAATTCATTGTTTATACACATTTTACTATTGCTATTAATGTAATTCTTAACAAATTTTTTTACTATTTATTGAAAATGAACACGTGCCTACGTGAATGGGACTATTGATAAGGATCGTAAAAGTTGTACAAACAAAATCTTATAAACTAAAAGACCTGTTTAATGAATGAAAGAAGGAAAAGTGAAAAAAAAAAAAAAAAAAAAAAACATTCTTTTCATTCATACGTAAGATTTGTCCCCTTGGACTCACTTAAAGAGAAACGCACGATTGAATTTTTATCTTCTTTTTAGGAGAATAGTTTGGATGTTTAGTGAATCATTTAAAGATAAAATATCTGAAACGATTTTGTTTCCAGGGCTCTTTTTTTATTTCCTATTAGAAAGTATAATAAAAAATAAATATTTATCTAACCATCGAGTAACATTTTCTATACACAAATGTTTGAATGCTTTGATCTCTTTGTTTAGAAAAATCAGGTGTGAAACACTCGCGTCATGTTATGGGTTTAATGCAGGGGCGTATATAAGGGGGGGGGGGGGGCCGAGGGGGCCCGGGCCCCCCGAAATTTCCCAAACACATACATATATAGGGATATACAGATATCAGCGCAACAAATTTTTCCGCAGGATGGACAACTTTGGTTCCGCAATATAAAAAAACTGTTGCGCAAAAAATTTCGTGTGAAAAAAGTATAGTTTCTTAAAAAAAAATTTTCCACAGAAAAATTTTTGAGTTCGGGCCCCCCGAAAAAATTTCTATATACGCCCCTGGTTTAATGTGAGATTAGTAAACCGAAATGGTGTAAAAGGAGAAATAAATTAATTATTCTTAATAACATATTGATATTAAAAAAATTTTATTGCTGAATGAAACTAAAAATATTTTAGTAAAAAACTTTTTGGGCCAAATTGTAAACAAATTAATAATGGATAAAATTATAAATTTTAACTTTGTTTAATAAGGAAATTGTTTCATTTTTAGTAGAAAGATTTTCCAGATAGCAGGGTGGTTATTTTGGTCAAAATAAAGAAAAAGTTTCCATAACATAGGCATATCCTTCATATTCGCCATTTTAGTTTTTTCACTAAATAATTTATAAATATCTCTGGAACGGCTTGACCGATGAAGTTGAATTTTTTTCCCCAAACCTGGACTTTAAATTAGTGAATTTTGTTCAAAAATTAAACAAGATTGGTCAAGCTGTTCCTTATATAAAATTATTTAGTGAAAAAAATAGCGGACATATGGTAAAAGAAGTTTTTCCGGGTATACCGTATATACAGTATGTTTATAAGAATTTTTTCTTTATATAACCATTTTCTGAATTATCTCCTTATTTAATGTAGAAAGTGGCTGTGTGGATTTGAATAAAAGGTAAAGAGGAAAGCAGCCAGGTAGGGAGCCTCTATTAAACTAAATTCCTTTTTCGACATGTCGAAATTCTCTTCTTTACGAAGACTCGCATCATATGCAAATATTTACATTGTTATTTATATACATAGGTTATTGTAAAATTAATGAGCTTATGAATAGACTGTTGGCAAATCTATTTGCTAGAAAACTCGAAGGCAACTGAAGATGGCAGGATTAAATCAGCCGAAACGTTTTGCGGAAAAGGAGTTTAATTTAATAGAGGCTGCCTACCTGGCTGCTTTCCTCTTCAACCCTTTATTACCTCCGCATTACATGAACGAAGGGTAGTTAAAAAAACAAAAATAAAAATTATGAACGATAAAATCTTTTCATTTAAGATTATTATATATTTACATGTATATCAGAAAGTATGCTCAGGGGCCCACATCTTGTGGGGTACGTGGATGGCGACCACGAGCTACCCGAGCTGGGACTGGCAGTCCTGTTCTTTACATGTCTGTCCCTTCCTTCTACATTTTCAACAGGCGTAAGACCGTGCGACGGGCCGGCCTGTTCTATTTCTTCCGGTCGCAAAAAAAACTCATTCAGTCGACCCCGCACTGCGGGAATAAGGCTAAGAAAGAAGAAGAAGAAGAAGAAGACATGTATATCAGAAAGTAGATAGTATATGTGTATTGTTGGAGCCACAAATGTCTGATGTGCTCGAGAGTGAAGCCTTGAGCTTAGGCAACCAAAATGCTTAGCTGTCGGAAGTGTTTTCTTAAAAGTAGCTAGTAGTAGATGATTTATTTATTTTAAACATATTGATTTGGTTGACTAAGCTCAAGGCTCCTCTCTCGAACGCACCAGGCACTTGTGGCGCCGACTGTACAAGAAGATAGACAAAACAAATATTGATCAAAATTTGACCCGCGTCTCAAAAAGGTTCGCCATGCTCTAGAGCAGTGGTTCCCAACCTTTATTGGCTAATCGCCCCTTTCTGGAGGTTGTCGACCACCTATCACCCCCTTTTCATTTAAATTTTCGATTAATAGCAAAAAATCAATATAATATTTTGTATATGAAAATTTTCACTGCACCCCAAGAGAACACCACAGTTTAGGAAAGACTGGTATACCTGCTGTACATACACATAAATTTACATGACTTCAAATTGAATCAAATTCATGGAATCTGTGATCTGCATCTGCATTTACGTACAAAACATGAATTAAATTAAAATTAAATATACAAATTAAACACTAGGTTATTTGTTTCAAAGGTTTTAATAATTAAAAAATTAACACTTGATAAGTATTTCGACAATTCCCCACTATGTGTAGTGCAGCGTCACTTTACGATACATCGACTGCTACCACTCGCTTCAACATGCGCATACGCATTGGCGAATTATATTGCTTGTATCAACTTGCCCCCGTCTCAACTTGCCCCACTCTCCCCTATATTTGACTGTCCTAAAAAAGGCCAGTATTCGAAACGTAAGCAGCAAATTAAAATTTCCAGGAAAAAAAGCTATTCCAAAAAAGTTCATTTTCTGTTTTAGTATAATGAAATCATATTTTTAAGTAAAATTATCGGATCTCAGTGATTTTAAATCAAATAAAAATGCAATTTCTTGTCAGCTAAACAAAGCAAAAAGAAGACAAAAAATATCTTTCTCCTGTTGCCAAATGTATCTTTTAAAGAGAAGCAGATGTAGAGAGAGGTCTAATATTCTTTCTTTATTATTATTATAGTTCTTTTATACTTTCTATTTCTGACTATTGTTTATTCTTCCGCGCTTGGATCTATTAACTTTGATCGATGATTAACTTGAACTCCCCCCCCCCTCACTTTCCCCACTAAAAATCCCAGCCTCTATGTTTATTTATATCAGCTCTATGAATTTGAATAACACTCCAATTATTTTATTCCGATTGGCGATGAACCCGAGCTTTGAACCCACAACTTGCAAACAATCAATTTACGAATGGCGAAATCCATGAATACGTTATTTGCAAAATAGAGCAGAAGTATAAAATCAAAATCAATTTCAACAGATGATTTGAGAAAATAAACAAAAAAAAAAAAAAAAAAAAACTAGAATTGTTTTTAAATGTCTTTTGGGGCTTTCTAAATAAAATATTACTTCCTATAATTAATTTTTCAAAAACGGTAACTTTTATACTCTTTTTTGCCCTCTTTAGAGTGTAATAAAATCAATAAATCTACTAAAAATATTTAATTTCCCATTTATAAAAAGTAAAAAGCTGTTTGATAAATCATAGATTATTGACTTATCAAACCCCTTTTATATATTGCTAATCTCAAAATGACTTTTCTAGTTGCCACCCTCTACAAGTGATCTCGTTCCCTTATTAAAAGATTCGATTTCTTATCATAAAAAAGAAAAAAGCCCATTTGGGAGCAGAATGTAATAATAATAATAATAATAATAATAATAATAATATAGCTTTATTTGCGATATACATATTCAATAATACATGGACATTAAATTATTTATATTTACAAAGCTTGAGACTTTGGTTTAATTAAACCGTAAGTCTGGTCAGGTTTTAACATTTTTTGAAATTAGAGCTCAAAACATTTTTTCTATTTTCCATTCATGCTTAAATTAAAAGTATATCTTCAATCAATGGTTGAATTCCTGCACCAATGTCCATCTGTACTTCCATGCTTCACTGGCAAACTCCGCCAGTCTTTTCCAATTCAGCCCATTTAAATACTCCAGGAAGAGTTCCCTTGAGAGACATTTACTTCCCAGCCATCTCTCTCTGATGCCTGAAAGTATGGGACACACTGCCACAAAATGAAGCACATCTTCTTTCTCGTTTAAATTACACAAGCTGCATCTAAAATCTCTTCTTAGCCAGGGTTTATAATTTAAATCTACAGCTTCTCCTCTAAGTTTCATTATCCATTTAATATCTTTTAGCTTCATCTGTTTCGTGATGTAGGTGTTTTCTCCAAGATTCCATTTGAGATCCCTGTAGATCAGATGAAACTTTGCTCCTCTTGCCTTTTCTCTCGCTTCTTCCATATAATGGTCCCTAACTCTTGGCACGAGGTCACAGAACTGGGACTTCCATTCTGAGACCATGTTAATTTCTTGACTTACAAGATTAATTCCACATCTATTTGCTAAGTTTTTTAATTCTTGGAACCATGAAATATTTATTTTTATTATTTCCCTTGATAGCAATTTGGGGTATCTATTTTCGGACATTGTCAGTGTTTTTGTTATATAATTCACATGCAGGGTTAGTGTATATATATGTAACGCTGTTAATCCCGTCTCTAATTTTAAAACATATTCAGGAGTATTATAAGGTAGGCAAAACACCTTTTTCACGAAAGTTTTCAGTAAATTCTCAACTTCCTCGTATTTCTTGTAGCCCCAGACCTGTCCTGCATAGCACATTATGGATTTCGCTACTGCGCTGAATACTGTATACTTTACAGGGAGTGGAATTAAATTATCATTTATTAATTTGTGAAGTCCTTGGTGCAATGCCATCTTGGCAGAGGTCAATTTCTCCTTCAGGTGTGGAATAAAACTTAGTTTTGGGGTTAATGTCACTCCCAGATATTTATACTTATTGACTACTTGAATTGGTATGTTTTGATACGTCCACTTTTCTGCCTGACTTAGTTTTCCTCCTTTTCTGAAAACAAGAATTTTTGATTTCTCCAAGTTTACTTTCAAATTCCATAAAGTGCAGTAGCGATCCAAATTATCTATCATACGCTTAAGTCCCTGGCTGTTTTCACTGATAATTACTATATCATCCGCATATAATAATATTCGAATATTCACGTTACCCAACTGCCATCCTCCCTCTAGCGCCTCCTGCATGTCATCCACAAAAAGTGCAAATAGCAGTGGACTAAGAAGACATCCCTGGCGAAGTCCGGACACCGTCTCAAAGTCATCAGAAATTTCTCCATTCATCCAGACCGCTGAGCAGGTTCCTTGGTTTAGATTCTCAATGCATCTTAGGATCTTGGAGGAAACACCCTTGCACGAAAGCTTGTAATAGAGTGCTTTCCTATCAATGGTATCGAACGCTGCTGATAAATCCACAAAGAAACAGTAGAGTTTTCCCTTCCCTTCCGTGATCTTCAGTTGGGCTATACTTGTTAAAGTAAACAAGTTATCCACCGTAGAATATCCTCGCCTGAATCCTGCCTGTGCTTCACTTAAAAGATTATTGCATTCTACCCAGTTATTCAATCTGTGTAAGATTAATCCTGTAAAAAGCTTGGAGACGGAATTCATGAATGATATTCCTCTATAATTTTTTGGTTGTCCTGCATCTCCTTTCTTGTATAAAGGATATATTATTGACCTAAGAAAGGCTCCTGGTATTCTTCCTGTTTCGAATATTTTATTAAATAGATTCAGGAGGTATATTTTCATTTCTTGAGGTGCTCCCTTGTAAAATTCATATGGAATTCTGTCATCACCAGGTGCTTTGTTTATTTTAGCTTTATTTAAGACTAATTGTAATTCGGATAGAGTAAATTTCGCATCTAAGTAACTATCTTCAATGTAAGGTTCTGCATAAGATAGAGGTTTTGCAATGACCGATGGGTTCAAAAGATTACGAAAATATGTTATCCATTCCGAGGAGGTAATATTATTATCCGTTTTCCTTGTGAATGTTCTAAATTGTCCCACTGCATTCCAGAAATCTTTAGCATCTTTTGTATTCAACAATAAGTCCTCCAAATTTCTTCTATGTTGTAATTTTTTTGTGTGACAAAGTCTCTTGTATTCTTTATTGACTTCTATGTACTTAAGTCTTGCATAGTCTGAATTTTCTTTTCTAAACTTCCTCAGGAACTCCAGGGCACGGCTTCTCAATCTATCGCATTCCCAATCAAACCATTTATTCTTTCTGATTAATACTCTTTCTTTCTTCTTGTTGGCTGTAGATGCGCACCGAAAAATACACTTGTTTAAATTTTCCAAATCATCCTCGCAACCATTACTCTCCTCAACTACATGAATATTATTTATTTCTAGTCTAATTTTATCCGCAAAATTTTTTCATCTTCTTTAGACCATTTTAGTTTTGATGATAATTTCTTAGTTTCATTTTCATTATTGCTTATTTGGTAATTCGGGAGTTCAATTGATAGTATTATTGGTTGATGATCTGAATACAATTGTGAATCCACTTTAAAGTCCTTGACAATGTCAAGATATTTTCCTGATATAATGGCTAAGTCATTTACGGATTTCCCCATGCCTCCTATGAATGTATGCTCTCCAGGGGTATCGCTGCGAGTCCGTCCATTTAACACAACTAATCCAAAATCCTCCCCCGGCAGAGATCCAGAACCTTTCTTCCTCTACTGTTAATAGTTTTATCCTTTGAAATTCTATTTCTGTTAACTGCTTCACCCAGTATAGGAAAATTAATTTCTTCTTCTAGAGTTTGATCTTCTCCTATCCTTGCATTTATATCACCAATTATGATTATGTCCCGGTGCGAATTATTATTAACAAAATTATAAAGTGTATAAAACTCATCTTCCCAATTGTTACAATTAATATATGAAGGAATAATATAATACTTTTGAAGAGAATTTGGACTAATTTTTATGGAATAGAATTCACTTATTTCTTCGAATGATGCACTTTTTGATGCTGTTAATTTATTTATTCCTATTAACATACCCCCGCTTGCTCTTCCAAATTTTGAAGTTTTCTTCGCCTTCTTATATTTTATTAGAAAGTTAGGAAAGTGGCTATTTACATTTACTATATCTTTTGATTCAAAAGTCTCTAGGAGGATTATAATATCAAAATTATTTACATATTCACAAAATGAGACATTTGCTAGTTTATTTTTAATTCCACAAATGTTGTAACTCAGAATATTTAATTCATTTTTTTTTAATTTTACATTCGTCCCTTTTTTTCTAGAGCAACTTCGTTTTTTTCTTTTTCTTGCAAAACAACTTCATTTCCATCTTCCATTAGTATATAATCTATATTTTCAATTCTAATTGTGTCGTATCTCACTTGTACTCTCTTTCCTTCATCTCTAAATTTTCTTGCCATTTGAAACAATTTCCTTCTTGTGTTACGAACTCTGGAGGAATAATCTTCATCAATATATAAATTTGTTCCTTTTAGGTGTTTTCTCATGTTAGTAATTTCCCATTTTTCATTTAATTCGTAAAAGGATGCCTTGATTGGTCTAATCCATCCATCCCTCTTCTTCCCCACTCTATACGCCTTATTAATTTTTGGTTTTATTTTTAGTTTCTCTTCAATCGCTCTTATTGTCTTTTCTTTTGTTTCCTCATCATTTTCAGAGCAGAATGTATAGCTGTTAATTATTTTTTTTTTGTTCTTGGTCCTTTTATACAAACTAGGACACTCCAATCGGGCCAATAGGAAAGACACGAATTCAAAGATTTTTCGAGTCTCTTCTGAGGAGGACATTCAGAAGTTTTTTAATCCTTGTCATAATCTATATGTTTATCTACTATTTTTATTATTATAGGAAATATTTATTTTGAATTATTTTTATGTAATATTTTACTTTAACTAAAATGCCATTATCGATATATTATCAAAATGTACGTGGCCTGAGATCCAAAACTCATGATATTCGACTAAACACATCCTTGTATGATTTTAACACAATGATTACTAATTTAATTATCTATAAGATATAGAGCGAATTTTTTAAAAATATCTTTTCTTTAATGGACTATAAGTTGTATATATTTTAAATAGCTTTAATTCAAAAAAAAAAATTTGAGGTCGATAGCTTCAAAATTGTGGCGGCAATCTCCCAAAATTAGCACCCCGAGACGCGCGCACCTTAATGCATATTTAGGTGCCAGAAGAAAGGCAACCCAATTGACGAACTAAAGAATTTTCCTAAAGCATACCATATCAATAATTGCAGTGAATCAAAAAATTCAGAAAGTTGTGTTTGGAGTACATACCTTCCAATAAGTAAACTACCGTATTTCTGCAACATTTTATAGAAAAGATATTAAGATATTGTTATTTATCAATGAGTTGTAATTTATTTATTTTTTTATAAAATATTTCAATAAAAATTGAAATTAAAATTTAATAAGTTCCGGGCTGACAGAGCTTCAGCTTGGTGTTTTTTTTTTTTTTTTTTTTTGATAAAATTGTAAAAGCAATAAAGTACTTCAGTAAAGTAATAAATAGTATCCAAAGTTTCATAAAGATGAGATCTAGCGCAAATTGTTTTTTATACTGGAAAGAGTATAATTTAAAATTTGAAACAAAATTTTAAAGAAAATTTCGAGAAAATTGGAAAAAAACTAAAAAAAGTTCATGAGTAAGGTACTAATACCCGAAGTTTCCCAAAGACTACACATAGCACAATTTGTTTCGTATACTGGAAATAGTAGCCTATATATATAAAATTTGAAAAAAAATCGTTAAAGGAAATTGAAAAAAAAAAAAAAAAAAAAAAAAAAAAACTAAAAAAGTACATCAGTAAAGTACTAGTACACGAATTTTTTCAAATACAAAACCTAGCGAATAATCAGATATTCAGGCCGGCCTCCCTCACATTATACTCTGAAATCATTTTAAAGACAGGAGAGTTTTCTCCTACTTTAGTTCTAATTAATCCGAGGTAAAAGAGCGAGCCAGACCTGAGGGAGAAAGACGGAACCCTAAAGCCAACCTTGGCAAGCAATTCTCTACAGTCCCATCGATCCCCCAACAGGTCACAAAAGTTCTCAAAAAAAGTATTGGTACCGAAAAAGTTAATAGTTATTTAAAATTAAAAAAAATTTAAAAAAAAGAGACGTTTTAGAGATCTGATGTGCTTACAAATAAACAAACAAACAAACGTTCATTGCTCGTTTAATATGGTAGCATAAGATTTCAGAAACATATTTTTTAAATTTATAAGTTGAAAGTTTTTATTTTATTTTTTCTTTTTGATTTTCACAGCTCTAAATTTTAAGCTCAATCCCAAACTAAACCAATATAAAAAAGAAAGAAGTATCTTATAAAATAGAAATTATTTGAAAGGAAGAGAGAAAGAACTCTGCCAGGAGGTGTTTAAAAAACTCGGAACAGCAATAAAAGCAACATGTCTGTGTATATCAACACAAGCATTGCTTGTAAACCTCTTCAAGACATCAAACCAGTCACACTCTGCAAAAACGGGAATTAGACACACACACATATATCAAAGGAGATATGGAAGCAGAGGCAGCCAAAAAATAAAATTCTCTCAATGCTTAACCAATCAGCCGGAGACTTTTCGGTTTATTTATTATAAACCATCTTCAGTCCATTAATTGGTATATTTATGCCCAGAGTTAGTCAGGTGATAATTAATATATATTGTTGTAAAATAGAATACTATTGTTGATGTATGTATATAATGAAATTTGGGCTTTGATGAATTTGATGGTTGCTTGTGTGAGTTTCAAATATATCTATGACATATATATGGGTCATTCCATGCCAAATCGACGAATTTTTTTCCTGACCCCCGCGGATTTCGCTGAAAATTTTCTATCTATTTTCTACCCCTTAAAAGACATTTTTGAGAATTTTTTTAAATTTTATTACCCAACTAAAAAAAAGTTATGAATTTTTGAAAAAAAAACTGCTTTTTTTTCAAATAACTATAACTTTTTTTAAATTGGTATTTCGGAAACCCGCAAGGCTATAAAAATTTTGTTTTTTAATGTAGTTTTCAGAAAAAAATACAAAAATTATTTGAGAAGCCCGGATATATGAAATATTTCAGTTTTTTTGAAAAAACCTAATTTTAATCCGACCATTTTTTTTATTTTTTTTTTTTAACTCAAAAAAAACTTCAACTAATTCTACAATTATCCCCCTAATTTCAAGATGTGCCGACGATTGCTTCTATTTTTTTTTTTGGTTATAAAAAAAATTTTCTTGAAATTTGGTTTATTTTTTACGAAACTTTCTTATGAAATTTTTTCAGCTTTCTTGTGAAACTTTAAAAGTTGAAAAATGATATTTTATTCGAAAATTTTAAGTCATCATATTAAAAATTGTTTTTTTTTTCAGTCTCGTTCTTTACTGAAAAAAAAAGTTTCGTAGAATATAAACCAAATTTCAAGAAAAATTTTTTTATAACAAAAAAAAAAAAATAAAAGTAATCGTCGGCACATCTTGAAATTAGGAGGGATAATTGTAGAATTAGTTGAAGTTTTTTTGAGTTAAAAAAAAAAAAAAAATGGTCGGATTAAAATTAGGTTTTTTTCAAAAAAACTGAAATATTTCATATATCCGGGCTTCTGAAACAATTTTTGTATTTTTTACTGAAAACTACATTAAAAAACAAAATTTTTATAGCCTTGAGGGGTTCCGAAATACGAATTTTAAAATAAGTTATAGTTATTTGAAAAAAAAGCAGTTTTTTTTTCAAAAATTTATAACTTTTTTTTAGTTGGGTAAAAAAATTTGAAAAAATTCTCAAAAATGTCTTTTAAGGGGTAGAAAATAGATAGAAAATTTTCAGCGAAATCCGCGGGGGTCAGGAAAAAAAATTCGTCGATTTGGCATGGAATGACCCATATATATATATTATATGACATATATATATATATATATATATATGTATATATACATAAAAGACCACATCATTTGGTGCTCGTGTCTTCTCCTTATTGTTGGTGTAGTAGCAAAAAAATCAAACCTGCCGTTTATTTATTTTTTTTTAATTAGAAACTATCAATATTCATTAGTAAATAAGAGTTACTGATTTATTCATCAACTTAAAAAGAACAAGCCATTTAAAAAACCGAGTGTCGGCTTTAAAAAATATAATATATTGACATTTGCAGTCATATTTCACATTAATTACCTGCTATGACTAAAGGAGTATACTTTTTGAATTTAATTAAGATTTAAAAAAAAATCAACTCGCTATGGATAATCAAATTTTCTATATATCCTAATAAGATTGGCTCATACGAGAGCCTCATAAAGTTATACTCTTTTAATTAATTTAACTCTTATTTTATTACTAAATGCAGTTTCGAGGTCTTACTCCTCATCTTCAGGCCTATGAACAGAAAATTTTTTATTTAGGTAGTTAAATTCATTTATTTTTATTTATTTAAGAAAGACGTGAACATTATAAAAAAATAAAGGCAATATAAAGAAAAAGAGATTAAATTTTAATTATTTAATTTAATTTTGAAATGGTGTAAGTGCCGAATAAGACCTTACAAAAAAATACCTTTTTGAGGATTCACATTTGGTACAGATTTGGCAGGATAACCTATCGCTCTCTGTTCAAGTGGTTTCAAAAAAATTTTCTAAATTTTTTACTATACTATATTCCCAACTGAATCACATTTTTGCAATTTTCAAATCTAAAAAATCCCTGGAACGGGGAAAAACAAATTATTTTAAACTCGAGAATACCTTATAATAAATAATAATTTTGAAAAATTTTGGTATATACAGCGGCGGCGTAGCTAGCCTTTGAGGGCGGAGGGGGCAAAACTCAACTAGGCCGCCGTTTAGTCGGGCGCCTATGTCGGTATCGAGGGGGCGCCAAAAGGCTTATTAATTTACACAAAAAATGGAATTTTTCAACTTATTAATCTGCCACATTTAGTTTTGTCGAGTAATTATTTCTTCTGATTAATAAAATTCAAATTTATTCTCAAAAATATTAAAATAAATATTTTAATTAAAAGCGTGATTGTTTATGATAATTATTTTATAACTTCTGTGTTTTAGTGCAAATTTTTCTGCTATATAGTCTATATTCTTATTCTTCACAGATAGAACGTTATTTATTTTTGTTTTCTCAGTTAATCCTACAACATGCATTGAATATTCATGTTCTATTTCCTTTCCTGAACATAACACCTATTGCGATAAAATTTCCATAACAATACTATTAAATTTCAGTCCCCACAAATAAACTTTTTGACTTTTTTATAGAAATATTGAAGAATGAATTTTTATATCTTCCTTGTTTATGAGAAGATATTGCTTTAGAAATCATTTCAAGATAGAATGACGAATATAGAGAACAAAGGAAAAATACTTTGTTTAGAAGCTTCTTTTCTATTTCTTACCCTATATGAGGCCTTCAGCGCCAGATCGGCCTAACCCCGAAATTCATAAACAAAGAAAAATGATGTTTAAAAAATCTTCAATATTGAGTTCCATTTCTGACAACATGCAAACGTTATTATTTCTTTTCTTTGTTGTTATATTTTAGGGAATTTTGACTATTTTAAGAAGCATTTAACTGATTTAAAAAAAAAATTAAAATTTACTAAAAATTTATGGGTTAGGCCACTATGGCATTACTACTTTTTAACTTTGCCCAAAAACCGTAAGTTGGGCAGGTAAAGTCAGGGGCGTATATAGAAATTTTTTTCGGGGGGGCCCGAACTCAAAAATTTTTTGCGGAACATTTTTTTTTTTACGGAACCAAAGTTTTCCATCCTGCGGAAAAATTTGTTGCGCTGATGTCTGTATATCCCTATATATGTATATGTGTTTGGGAAATTTCGGGGGGGGGGGGCCGGGCCCCTCGGCCCCCCCCTTATATACGCCCCTGGGTAAAGTTTATGTAATCGATTCATAATTACACATTTTCGTTCACCATTTTATTCAAACATCTAATCTTTTCTGTCATGTCTGTGGGTTAGGCCGGTTTGGCCTTTCGGATTTCTATTAAATTATAAATAGCTGGGCATACACGGAGAGGTTTATCTGCGGGTTTTTCCTTTGCGTTTGTGAATGATGACGGTTTTAACCGTGATGGTTTTAACCGTGGCGGTTTTAGCCGGCCCGGCAGACTGGTCCGCCCCGGTCCAACCCGACAGATCAAACTCTCCGTTTTTTTAAACGAAATTTGATAATGACGGTTTTAACCGTGGCGGATCAACCCGACAGATTGGTCCGCCCCGGTCCAACCCGACAGATCAAACTCTCCACTTTTTTAAGCCAAATTGATAACGAAAGTTTTAACCGTGGAGGATCGACCCGACAGATTGGACCGCCCCGGTCAAAACCGACAGTTCTACCTCTCCGTGTATGCCCAGCTAATTCCAGAGTAGTACATGTGCTGAAATCTAGAGATAAAAACGAGAAGTTTGCTTAGGACACTACGGTATTTTAAAATATAAGTTATAAGTAGAGACCGGACAAAAAAGCATAAAAAAATGGAAAAAAAGCATAAAAAACTTGAATAAAAAGTTGTTAAATAAGCATATAAGTTGAAAAAAAGCATCCAATAAGCAATTTTTACTCATACCAATGGCGTATACAAATTTTTTTTTAAAGAAACTAAATTTATTCCGCCCCACCCACCCTGCGAAAATTTTTTTTTTGCGGAACAAAATTTTTTCACACTGCGGAAAAATTTTTTTTTACAGGGCTTTATTTTTTCACACTGCGGGGTTTTTGGAAAATTTTTTTTTTGGGGGGGGGGCGTCCCTGGTGTATGCGTGTGTGAATGGGAAGTTTTTTAATAAAAAAAAAAAAAAAAAATTATAAATATTCGTAAAATAAGTTAAAATAAGCACGAAAGGGAAAAAAAGCATGAAAACTCAAAAAAAAGCATAAAAAATGCAATCTCAATGCACTTAGTTTTTCCTAATTCGTATAGAAATTAAATATCTAATGGTTGCTTATAAAATTGACCAATAAGCATTTTGCTTAAAATCCGGTCTCTAGTTATAAGGATAGTGTTAAGGCACAAAACTAAAAGTGTGAAAAATGTGGGTTAGGCCGATCTGGCGCTGATGGCCTCATATATGAAATATATTATATAACGTTATAGAGAGAAAATATTGTGATCATGTCAAAAATTCGATGTCGAGATTTCGATGGATATATATTAATAAAACTAAAGACCATACAAAAAAGCATAAAAAACATAGAAAAAAAGTCCTTAAAAAAGAGTAAAAATCTTGAATAAAAAGTTCTTCAATAAGCATAAAATTAAAAAAAAGCATCTCATAAGCAGCTTCTGCTGATACTAATGGCGGATGCAAAGGGGAGGGGGGGGTAAAGGAGGTAATTAATTTTAATATAAAATTTTAAAAATTAAGTATCTTTGTATTAGTTGCATATCAGAGATTAAAAGGCACCTGCCCTCTCTAAACTTTATGGTTGTTACTCTCACCGATAGGGTGCACTGCTAGAGTGGATACTTTTGGCAGCTTTTTTTTTTTGGAATGGGTGCATAAGGTCCGAAGACCTATAATGACCAATAGTCACATGCAGCCAGGAAGAAAATAAAAACAAAAGGAGAAGCATAAAGGGGAAACTCAACTGCGGGAACTGAGAAGATGCCTGTTGAGGTTAGACTTGAAAGTCTGAAGATTGTGGGTTTTGGGGAAGATAGACGCAGGGAGCTTGTTCCAATCACGGGAGGTCATGGGGACAAAGGAAGAATGAAATTGATTTGTTCTGTTAGTCGTGATCTGAACAGCATAGGGATGCTGGGAAGATGCCTCTCTTGTGTTCCGTGAATATGTTGCATTGGGTGGGATAATTGATTTTAATTCGGCAGAGCATTGACCATGGTAATACCTGTAGAAGAGAGATAGTGCAGATACTCTTCTTCTATGATCTAGTGACTGTAGGGATGCAGTAAGGGTAGAATCACCTATCAGTCTAATTGCACGCCTCTGTATGGCTTCCAAGGAGGAGAGAGCGTCTTTCGACGCCCCTCGCCAAAGGTGGGAACAATATTCAAGACACGGCCGAATTTGGGCTTTATAGAGGATTAGGAGTTGTTGGGAGGAAAAGTAACGCTTCGTTTTGAATAGGAAACCTAATTTCCTTGCGGTAGATTTACAGATAATACATGTTTTGAGGTTGGGTTCCGCAAATTAGTCTGTCTCTGTGTGTGCGTGTGTGTGTGTGTGTGTGTGTGTGACGATTTTAAGCATGAAGGAATTGAGCTACTAGATTGAAATTTTATATTTAAGTTAGGTGCCCTTTCTGACACTCAAAATAAACTTTTGAACAAAATTGGTCAAAACGTACTAGTACTTTACTGATGTACTTTTTTAGTTTTTTCCGATTTTCTCGAAAATCACTTCAACGATTTTGATTAAAATTCAAAAATCAATTATATTTTACATGCTCTTTAAAATGTATATTATCATTTTGCTCGTGAAATCTTTTTAAAGCACACTTTCTGGAAAAGATTTCCACGAAAGATTTCACTGATATACTTTTTAAAGAGCATCTAAAAAATAGTTGAATTATGAATTTTAAACAAAATCGTTGGAGCAAATGTTGAGAAAATACAAAAAAATCTGGTGTGATCAGTCGTACAGCACACAACTTTCTCTTCACACCAGATTTTTTTTGTATCGAGATATAGTTAGTTTCCGCCGATATATTTGAATTCAAGATGTAAAATTTATAAACAGCGAAAAATATTTATATTTTGTTACCATGGCAGCCATTTTTACTTACTTAATTCGGAGCAAGTACACAGTACTTGATAACGGCCGCAGAATAAGCAGTCGAAATGTTGTACAGTGTTTATATTTTTAATAAATAATTAATACAAAAATGTGGTGGGGCGATCCGCCCCTCTCTCGGTACGCCTCTGGATTTATTATCAGTCGGATAAGTTTATTAGAGTTTGCTAATTGACTAGAACTGAAGAAACCGGCCCTAAGTGGTCGCTTTCTGCAATGAACCGAAAACGAAAAAGTTTTACGGAAAGACAAGGCATTTTTTGAATGTCAATTAAAAATATAAGGTTATTTAGAAAGTTCGTATTGAAATGAAAGTTAATCGGTTCACAAGGAGCTGTAAACTACGATACTATTGCGAACCACGGTTTTCCCAGCTTCCACTTGAACCTTTTGAAACAAAGCCACAATTACAGTATTAAGGCATTTGTATCCAGTCCTTGACCAAATATCATAACAATAGCTAAAGTTAGCTGTGATTAAGAAGAGTGGGAATGTTTTGCAGTTTCGTTGCGTTTTTTATTTTAAAATTTAGATGTTGGGATTGCCACCCCTTATTTACATCAGTAATTATATATCTTTTTATTCCATGTCACATGTCATAGTGTTTAAGTCAATTACGATATTAAAATTCCAAATTTGCTGCTTATGGTAAACAAAAATTGGCTTTTAGTCTTTGCAAGGGCGGATACAAGGGGGGGGGGGTAAAGGGAGTAATTACCCCCCCCCCCCGAGATTTGAAAAAAATACCTTTTTTTCGCAAAAAAATTTATTTTTAACGTAAAATTTTAAAAATTAATACTTAAAAATTTGATATGTATTTATTTATATTCTGGCAAACAAGTACAGAATGCGCTTTTAAATTACTGAAATTATGAAAAAATAGTGTGCTGTGCGACGAGTCACACCAGATTACCCCCCTCCCCCCGAGAAACACCTCTGGATCCGCCCTTGGGTCTTTGTTAAGTTTAAAATGTCACATCTTAACGATTAGATGAACAAAAGGGGAAGAAATATTGTACAACAGTGTAAATTTAATTTGAATAAAATTTAATTAACTCAATTTGACTAAACACATTATAAATATCACCTTAATCCAATACAAGATTTATTTGTTCATTAATTCTTAGATCTTTTTAAGAGGCTGTTAAAAGTGAGTGAAATCTCGATAAAAGCGAAGAATGCCAAGACGATTATTATGATATTATATGAGGAATTATTTGATCAGAGCGAATGTTTTCTTTGGTTCGCGTCTTATTTATGAAGGAGGATTTAAAAAGCCAAACATTCTGGCTATGAAAGTTTTCGTACAATTCATAAATCATTTTTTATTAATAGCGCTCGTTAAATGAGAAATGTTAAGAGAAAGGATTTTATTTTAATATTTAATTGAAATTGTTTAATCCTCACATGTTTTGTTAATTAATTAGAAGTTAAAAATAAAAACGAAATTTTTTCCTTCACTCGTCCGTCATCTTTAAGAAAAACGAAAAATAAAACATCTCTTTAGAAATAATATTAATAATTAAAGAACTAATGACTCGCGTTTTCGATTAGTAACTCAAGATCTGCCACAGAGCATGCGGAAATGTTAGATGATAGGGAATAACAAATTCTCTAATTGCGAATGCGTGTTCGCTCTGTGCAATGAATCGAAAACCAAAAAGTTTTGACGGCTATCCTTTGAAAATAAAACATTTTGTGAATGTCAATCAGGTCACGAGGTGGAAGGTTTGATTCAAAAACAATTATCGGGGGTACAAAATTAAAAAATTTTCTCTGGGGACAACAAAATTTGTACGAATTAGCCGAAAATACGAATAATCGGGATATTTCAAATGTTTTTATGATGGTGTGTTGCCTAAACGTTAGGCTTTGAAATAAAATTTGAATGATTGATATAAACCATACACAGATAAAAAAAAAAAAGATTTTTCATAAACTGTCCCAAGGTACAACACATTCCCCTATATCCATCAAAATCTCGACATCGAATTTTTGACATGATCGCAATACTTTTTCTTTCTGTATATTTCATTTCATATATAGGGTAAGAGAAAATAAAAAAAGCACACAGAGAGAAAAAGCTGCTGTTTGGACAGAGGGTCAAATTTATTAATTTACATCACACATACAAATTTATTCCATTTTTCATTCTGTATGGGAAATTTATTGTAATGAGATATTAAATCTCTATCAAATTGGGTATTACCATTGGCGTAGCCAGAAATTTTTGATGGGGGGGATCAAGAAATTTTTTTCAAAAATTTAAGATTATTTTAGGGTATTTATAAATCATTTTGATTTGTTTTTTGGCTAGAGTAAATTATTATATTTTACTTTCTCTTACCCTATGTGAAATATAATTGGTATTAAATAACTAGTCATGGCTTGGGTCCCATGGGGGGGGGGGGGGGTTGAACCCCAAAACCCCCCTCGGCTACGCCTATGGGTATTACTATTACTTTTTTTTACAGTTTAAAATTTTTTTTTGTTCTTTTAATTTTTACTTTCTCTTACCTCTATATATGTTAATATATAGAGAGAGAAAGTATTGGTTTCATGTCAAAAATTCGATGTCGAGATTTTTTTTATTTAAATTCAAACAAATGTGTTATTGTTTAAGTACATTTCTTGATACAATAGATAGCCCCTCTAGCCTAATTGGAATAAATATTATAATCCCTTCATGTGACGTGAAATTCGTCATCAAAGAATATTCTCGAACATGCGTGAAGGTGGAACTCTCTCCCTGGCACGCACACAGGAAGAAAAACTCAAGGACTCTCACTCTCTCTTTTAACTACGATCAACTTTGACGAAGATGGCTGCCGAGAACTGAATCAGCGAGGTACAATGGAAGAAGAGTCTTAATTATCTCAGACAATCCCGTAACCGAGTATATAATTTAAAGTGCACTTTATATTTATCACGTATTAATTAATTAAAAATTCCCCTAATAATAAAGTGCACTTTATCCCCGATTAAATTCTTGAAGAAATTGATTACCACTACGGTATCTGGGATCCACGGTAACCATTCTACAGCCAGTTACATCGGCACATGTGCCACAGCCAGGGATGGGCGTTAATCAGTTACATGTAATTGAAATACAAGATACGAATTATAATATTAATTGGTATTTTGTATCTCGTTACAGCAAAGGCAAAATAATTGCTATCTTGTATTTCGTTACATTTTTTAGTAATTGGTATCTGAAATTCGAGATACCAAATACTTTTTTTTTTTTAAATTTGCCGCCATTTAAAAAGTCTTGCAGAGGGAGCTGAAATCTTTTTAATTTATTTAATATTACTGTATGTAATCGTCGTGTGGGTTCTTTGCTCTGAATCTTAGTGAAATCGAAATTTTTGTTTTTGTCCGAAAATGTCAAAAAAAAAAACGTTCAAGATGAATCTGTAAAATTTTGTCATATTTTTTTCTGAAAAGTACATTTAAAGACAAAAATTTCAAAAAAAAAATCGTCTCGATAATAATTAATTTTTGACAGTTTTACGGTTATTTAAAAAAAATATCGATGTTTTTACTTTCTCTTACCTCTATATATATGTTAATATATATATAGAGAGAAAGTATTGGATTCATGTCAAAAATTCGATGTCGAGATTTTGATGGATATACACGTTTTGAGGTCCCCTGAATCCAAAAAGTGGTTTTCGCGACATGGTCTGTCTGTGTGTCTGTGTTCAATTTTAAGCATGAAGGAATTGAGCTATGAGACTGAAATTTTATATTTAAGTTAAACACCCCCCGGGACCGGAAAAATAAGCTTTTAATCAAAATCGGCCAAAGAGTACTAGTACTTTACTGAGGTACTTTTTCAGTTTTTTTCGATTTTCTCAAAATTCGCTCTAACGATTTTGATTAAAATTCAAAAATCAATTATTTTTTAGATGCTCTTTCAAATGTATATTCTCGTTTTGCCCTCAAAATTGTTTGAAGCACACTTTACTCTTGTGCTTCATAGGAAAGATAGGAGAAATGGTTGCCATGGTTACAAAATATAAATATTTTCCCATACTTATAAATTTTACTTTCTCTTACCTCTATATATATATGTTAATATATATATAGAGAGAGAAAGTATTGGATTCATGTCAAAAATTCGATGTCGAGATTTTGATGAATCTTCACGTTTTGAGGTCCCCTGAATCCAAAAAAGTGGTTTTCGCGACATGGTCTGTCTGTGGGTGGGTGGGTGGGTGGGTGGGTGTGTCTGTGTTCACTTTTAAGCATGAAGGAATTGAGCTATGAGGCTGAAATTTTATATATAAGTTAAACACCCCCCGGGACCGGAAAAATAAGCTTTTAATCAAAATCGGCCAAAGAGTACTAGTACTTTACTGATGTACTTTTTCAGTTTTTTTCGATTTTCTCAAAATTCGCTCTAACGATTTTGATTAAAATTCAAAAATCAATTATTTTTTAGATGCTCTTTAAAATGTATATTCTCGTTTTGCCCTCAAAATTGTTTGAAGCACACTTTACTCTTGTGCTTCATAGGAAAGATAGGAGAAATGGTTGCCATGGTAACAAAATATAAATATTTTCCCATACTTATAAATTTTACATCTGAATTCAAATATTCCCTACTGCCGGGAACTAAATACATGTCGACACAAAAAATCTGGTGTGACAAGCACAGTACACAACTTTCGATTACCGAAGGTAAGAGAAAGTTGTGTGCTGTGCGCCAGTCACACCAGATTTTTTGAAAATGCTATAACTTTTTTTTTGGCTGGGTCGAAAAATCTGAAAAAATTCTCAGACACGTTTTCAATAGGGTATAAAAAGATAACAAAGTTTCAGCCAAATCAAAAATGGTCGGGTTCAAAAGTGGTCGAGTTGGCGTGGAATGCCCCATATATATTTCTTCCTCATCACTATTAGCTGAAGAGTTGTCATTATTATTCATAGATTCTTTAAATTTTTTTGAGGTATTTATACATAAATTATAAATTCTTTTTTTTCACTTTCAGTTGAATTTGTTAACTATCTTAATTTAAAAGTTGGATGGAAGCATGTAGCCAAAATAGCTTCGTTTACTTCAGGAGATAATTGAAAAAATAATTGAAATCTTCTTTCAAGAGCTTCTAATAAAGGTGTAATTAAATTGCCAACATAGCGGAATCTCTCTGATTTCAAAGATTCAAGTTTAATCTTAAGTGAAAAAAGGGTAGGAATCAAATGACCATAATAAGAATTATTTTCATCTTGCAAATGATCTAATGCCATTGCAATAGGTTTCATTAAAATTATTATTTCAGATAAATAATCCAAATCAATATCTCTGAAAGACTTTAATTCTAGTTGTTTGCAAACAATATTAAGTTTATCTTTATATTTTAATAATTGAATCAATGAATCGTACAATGAGTTCCACCGGGTGGGTACCGGCCAGATTATCCGACAAAACTTTTGAAAACTTAGTTTTTTTGAAAGGTAATCATAATTACAAAGTCTATACTACTTAATATGTATATATGTCAAATTTTCTTTGTTTGCGTTCACTTGTTCTATTATTTATAAGTTAACCTTTTCATATTTTTATAAATAAATTTTTTTTTTAATATCATGATTAATTTTATTGTTTTCGATTTTCCAAAAGTATTGTCCAATATAAATTTAGCTGCCACTTTCCTAAACTAAATTTATTTAGGGTTCCAGAATTACCCCACCAAAAAGAATTTTAAAATCAAGGAAAAATTTGTTTGTAATTGGTATTTTCAATGTATTTGAAATACGTAATTGGTATTTTGTATCTCGTTACACAAACCCGTGAATAATTGCTATCTTGTATTTCGTTACAAAAAATCTGAAGTAATTGGTATTTTGTATCTCGTTACTCAAAATCGAGTAACTTGCCCATCCCTGGCCACAGCTGAACGTTTACCTATAGTGAGCTTATCAAATTTTTATTTCTCTCGATAATAAAAAAAAAAAAATGAATTCATTACAAATTGATTGCAATCAGTAGCGTATCCAGGTGGGGGCGGAGGGGGCCCTAGACGCATCAAGCTTTTGACGCCCCTCACGCATCCGCACACGGCTTTCCGGGTTTTTCCCAAAATCTCCGGCTTTTTTTTTGCAATTTCATAATAAATCCATTTTATATCCCAAATCCGGAGAAAAATTACAAAAAAAAAAGATCGAACGAGATTCGAATGCTAAAAAAAAAGGTCGAACGAAAAATGGCGCCCCAGTTGAGCTTCGTCCTCAAGGGCTAGTTACGCCGCTGATTGCAATCACTCATACAGACAATTTAAATAAATTAAATAACGACAATAAACTATCAAATTTAATCCATTACAAGGGTTATTAATTTTAATGAAATTGTAAAAAAATTTGAATTGTAAATTCAGAAAATATTTGAAGTTTTAATATCCGAAATACAAATTAAATAGGATATCGTTAAACAGAGAATCGATACAAATTAATTATTATTAATTACTGTTTAAATTTTTTTCTGCGCAATTAAAAAATTACAAGGTCATATAAATGAAATTTTATAACCATATGAGAAAAGAAAGGAATAAGAAAGGAAATTTAGAAGGAAGATTTGTAAAATTTGAAATCGAATTTGGAATTTTCATTAACTAATTGAAATATCTTTATATAATTTTGAATGCACACATAATTTTTATTTATTTATTTAGTCTCCCTAAAAAAAAAAAGGTAAAATGATTTTCATGGGAGGGGAAAAAAATTTTCAAAAACAAAAAAAAGGGAAAATGATATGAATTTTTTTTAGGAAATACAAGTTTCGGTTTCGGCCGAAACTAAGATTGAGGCCGAATATTCGGTTTCGGTTGAAAATCTTGTTTCGGTCGGACCCTAATTTTTAATGAAAAATCTGATCGCATAGCACACAACTTGCTTTTGCCTTCGGTAATTAAAAGTTATGTTCGGTACTTGACACACCAGATTTTTTGTGTTCACATATACAGCAGTAATACATCAGTAAAGTGTACTTCAAACAATTTTCACGAAAAATTTTACTGATGTACTTTATAAAGAGCAACTAAAAAATAGTTAATTTATATGAATTTTAATCTAAAAAAATCTGGTGGGAACAGCACGGTGCACAACTTTCTCTTACATATTTGAGTGTTACCATGGCAACCATTTCTCCTATCTTTCCTATGAAGGACAAGAGTGAAGGGTACATCAAAACACTTTTAGGGCAAAATGAGATTATACATTTTAAAGAGCATGTGAAAAATAATAGATTTTTGAATTTTAAACAATTTTGGCCGAGCAAATTTTGAGAAAAACTAAAAAAGTACATTTGTAAAGTATTAGTACTTTTTGGCCAATTTTCTTCAAAACGTTATTTTGAGTGTCTGAGAGGGTAGCTCACTTAAATATAAAATTTCAATCCCGTAGCTCCATTCCTTCATGCAAAAAATCGTTACACACAGACACACACACACACACACACACACACCATGGGCGTAGCCAGACATCTTGTTAAGGGGGGGCAACCACTCGTTAGAGCGAAGGGGGGGCGGGGTTTGCATTTAATATATACATAGATTATTAATTATTTATTTAAATTAAAAAAAATTAAATTAATGTAGTGGATTGGGGCGTTAAAAAAAAATTCCCAATGGGAAAAATTTATATTTGTTTGTTTGTTTTTTTTTAATTTTTAGGACAAGCCAGGGGGTCAAAGGCCCCCCTGCCTCCCCCTGGCTACGCCCATGACACACACACACACACACTGACCAGACTTGTGGGACCCACTTTTTTGGACTTGGGGGACCTCAAAACATGTATATCCATCTAAATTTCGACATCGAATATATATTTCATATATAGGGCAAGAGAAACTAAAAATTACTTTATGTTCCTTCTTCTTTTATAAAAATGAATAATTTTTCATAACTTCTTATGATATAGAGTAAAGAGCGAGTGTAGGCGCTGTGTGGGGGCAGAGGGGGAGCTGTCCCGAGAGTCGTTGTATTGCATGCATTTTTAATGACCCACATTTTTCTTTTTTCCAATTTGTTTATGACAGTACCATTAAAAATCACTTGAAAATACATTTTTTAAACTTAAAATGTTATTAATGCGGTGAGCTAAAAGAAGGGATCCACTCTGAATGTCTCTTGTTACTTTTTGTAATTAAACAAAAATATTTTATACATGACAAGAGAGAGGAAAAATAATATTAAAAAATTCGCAAGTAAATAGAAGAGGAATCAGAAAACCAACCGTCTTACCGTCTTATCATATTAGTGTATTAATGAAAAATTTGGAGTAATTTTTATAATACTAGCAGCGCTGCGCTCCTTCAGGGGCCCTCGCCTAAGCACTTAGTATAGGCCAGTGGTTCCCAACCTGGGGGCGATTTGGGTTTTCAGGGGGGCGATTGGGGGGGGCGATGAGTATTCAAAGGGAGAAAAATTATTAGTTTACTAAAATTTAAAAAAATAAAAATCAAAGAGAAAAATCTCTTATTTACAGGATGGAAGGGATGTCAGGATAGAAGAGGACAAAATATTATCATAAAAATAAAATAGTCTGAAGATAATTCCAATCTAGAATTGAAACGTCACTTTTAGCTCAAATCTTAAATTTCAATTTAAAAAAATTTTCTTGAATTTTTTTTTCCTCAGGGGGCCGGGCCCTTTAAGCTCAAATCAAGTTTGATCTTTTTCACGACTCAGGATAGCTAAAAACGCAGATTTGAGTGGCTAATTTTCAAAAAAATTTCCATACCCCCAGATTCCCCCGGAAAACCTCTGTCCTGAAGATCTGGCCTCGATAAATTACAACTTTGTAACTCTTTGTTTAGGAAATTTTGAAAAAATTTTATATAACTTTATTTAAATAAATATTGTAAGCATTGGCGTAGCCAGGGGGAGGCAGGGGGGGCCGTTGCCCCCCTGGCTGGTCCTAAAAATTAAAAAAAAATAATATATATATTTTTCCTATTGGAAATTTTTTTTAACACCCCAATTCACTACATTAATTTAATTTTTTTTTTATTTAAATAAATAATTAATACTCTATGTATATATTAATTGCAAACCCCCCTCTTTCGCCCTAACGAGAGGTTGGCCCCCCTTAACAAGAAGTCTGGCTACGCCCATGATTGTAAGCTATGTATAACTAATTCAAAAGTTGTGTCAAAAACTGTGTAAAAAAGTGTTGGCATGAAAGCCACAATCGCTTTTTACATGCTAAAAAAAAACTTTAAGTTTTTTTTTTTTGGGGGGGGGCGTATTACTAAGTAGCCCCGGGGCCTGTCAAGTCTGTCTGCGGCCCTGTATATAGGCCTACGGTAATAAAATTGTTTAAAATAATAAAACTGCTTTATTATTTACACTTTACTTCAAATTAAAATTAGGCATACAATGAAAATGTAAAGGGGGGGGGGGGCGATAGGTGTTAGTCAACCTCCAGAAAGGGGCGATGGGTTAAAAAAACCTACAGAAAAAACTCTACAGCATTTAATGGAATAAAATGAATTTTTCTCTCTTCCAAAAAGTAAATACAAACGAATTTCTTCAAGCAATGGAGGAAATAGAAATTATAATTCTCATTAAACAAAAACCTAAAAGAGATATCCTAACATTATAAACAAAAAATTTCTCTATTTCAATTTTTTTTTTTTAATAGATCTACAGTTTATATAAATTCAAGTTTCTTATCTCGATAAGCTAAAATGTATGGTATATTTGTGTTTTTTCTTAATTTTAATAGGAAAGAAAGATAATTTAGGACCCCTTTGTTATCTGAGACAGCCTCATGTCGCTTTTGGCTTTTTAGATTACTTGTTAAGCGCCCTTCGAAGTGTTCAATTCTTTCGTGGAATATTCAAACGACGTTTAAAACTGATGAAGAAAAATTATCTTTACCAACTTGTAAGCAGCTGATATTTCTTCTCTCAGGAACGTAAACTTCAACCTCCTGTCACGTCATTTTATTTTATTTGTCCATTATCATTAGAGAGCAGAAAAAGTCTTTCGACTTTTGTCAATTTTGAGACTTTTCCTAGTTTTCTTAGATACCAGCTATTTCCACTGATCTTGAGATCAGATCTTGTGAGAACAAAAAGAAACGTTTTTTGAGATTTTCAAAAACGACTTTTGCGACTTTTTGGCGTTTTTTTGCCTCTCAGAGACTGTTTTTGAAAAAAAAAACAACTTTTATGACTGACTTTTTTTTCAAATTTTTTAATATAACATGTTTTTTTTGCATTTTTAAAATTTTATATTAAAAATAACATTTTATTTCTAAAAAAAAATATTTTTCTCAAATCTCGGGGGGGGGGGGGGGGCAAAGGGAGTAACCTCCCATGCCCCCCTTGAATCCGCCCTTGCTCTGGAGTGAACATTTCCCTATCTTAATAAAAAAATAAATAATATAATTGTTTTTGTAATTTAAAAATAAATTTTACAAAAATTTTTATTAATTTTTATGTTCTCTTACCTATATATATATATATTTGCGACCAGTCACACAAGATTTTTAAGTTTGTACTGTTACAAAAAGGGAATTTTTAATGTGAATTTAATATTATATTTGAAAGAGATATTACAATAAAATGCGAAACTTATTATTGAGAATTTATTTGGGGGTGTCTTAGAGCTGAAAGAGATGTGATTTTTCGATCAGGAACAAATTCAATGAAACAAATTTGTTGAATGAGAGAGACAAGTTGTTGTTTATTAAAAAAATTTAAGATTGAGTGAAAATAATTAATATTTTTTTTAAATGCTTTTATTTAACTTACTCTTTCAAGGTCACCAACTTTGAGTCTTTGCTTAAGGCACTTTCCGAAGAGCTAGAGGTGTAAAATTTGATATTTAAGGATCATTTTTGGTGAAAACATTGTAAAAAAATTTTCATCAAAATAAGCCAAATTAATGTGGTACTTTATTTGAAACCTCACGCAAACAAATCTATTTTCAAAAGACTTCCCGATGAGCAGAGGTGTGAAATTTGATATTTAAGGTCCATTTTTGGTGACAACAATGATGTGCATATTTATATCAAAATAGTCCAAACTAATGTGGTACTTTATTTGAAACCCTACACGAATTAATCTATTTTGAAGACTTCCCGATGAGCTAGAGTTGTGTAATTTGATATTTAAGGGTAATTTTTGATGACAACAATTGCCTGTAGCTTTTTATCAAAATAGACTAAACTAATGTGGTACTTTATTTGATGCCTTACGCTTCCTGCCTTCCTTTTTTTATTTAATACTCTATCTATAATTAAAAAAAGACTAAAAAGTTTAAAATAAAAATATAATAAAAAAACTTTAAAAAAAAATGCTTTTATTTAAATTGAACTAAAAAGAAAAAAATAATTTAATTGAATTGTTCTTGTTAAAATTGTTGAATATTTATGACTTAAAATAAAAGCGTGGGGCTCTCATTGATCTCGTAGCTTAAGGGAAGCCTAGGAATAACTTCGAAGCGCCCACGTTTTTATTTTAAGTCATAAATATTCAACAATTTTAACAAGAACAATTAAATTAAATTATTTTTTTTTTTTGTTCAATTTAAATAAAAGCATTTTTTTTTTAAGTTTTTTTTTATTATATTTTTTTAATTGAGAGTATTTGCTTCGACTTATAGCTTAATTTTAAAATATAATTTTCCAATACAAAGTTAACTAATTATTATGTTAGTGAAAAGTATCTAATGTTTTAATTGAGAGCTCTTTTTTTTATTTATTGTAAATTTTTATTTGTAATTAAATATATAAATTTTTTAATTGAATATTTTGTGCAAGCTCGCTTTTAATTCACTTTAAGGTTGCACAGGGATAAATAGGAATTATTTGTTGCTTATCTGGTGTAGATGTAGAATCTCCGATGAGTTGGTTGATGTGGGTCTGGAACGTGGCCCAAGGTTGGTGCTGATCTCAAAATGCGAGACGAAGATCGGACATTATAGAGATGATTTTTACTTTCTCTTACCTCTATATATATATATAATATATAGAGAGAGAAAGTATTGGTTTCATGTCAAAAATTCGATGTCGAGATTTTGATGGATCTTCACGTTTTGAGGTCCCCTGAATCCAAAAAAGTGGTTTTCGCGACATGGTCTGTCTGTCTGTGTGTGTGTGTCTGTGTGTGTGTTCAATTTTAAGCATGAAGGAATTGAGCTAGGAGGCTGAAATTTTATATTTAAGTTAAACACCTCCCGGGACCGAGAAAATAAGCTTTTAATCAAAATCGGCCAAAATGTACTAGTACTTTACTGATGTACTTTTTCAGTTTTTTTCGATTTTCTCAAAATTCGCTCTAACGATTTTGATTAAAATTCAAAAATCAATTATTTATTAGATGCTCTTTCAAATGTATATTCTCGTTTTGCCCTCAAAATTGTTTGAAGCACACTTTACTCTTGTGCTTCATAGGAAAGATAGAAATGGTTGCCATGGTAACCGAATTTAAATCTTTTTCTTTTTATTAGATTAAAAATCAATTATTATTTAAATTCCCATTTATTTTTATTTTATTTCTGCCTGTAATTGTTTCGGAGAAAACATATATATCTCTCTCTCTCTCTCTCTCACAAAATTATCTTCTCTCTTTCTACGCGTTTTAAATTTTTCCACCTTATCTTCGCATTTGACCAATGTTAATTTCCTATAAGGATTTGTATGTTAATTTCGATTCAAAAGGGGGTCCCCTTTGGAACTTTTTACGCATTTAAAATTTTTTTTTTCAATTCTTATGAAATTTTGTATTTATTTACGAATCTATATTGTGTATAAAATGTCCAAATATGAGATTAAAATTTTGAAAAATAACCATAGTTTATTTGAAGCAGTCAACATTTAAAATGCAAGTTTGAAACTAAGGTGCTATCGGAAACTAAATATATCTCGACACAAAAAATCTGGTGTGACCAGCACGGTGCGCAACTTTCTCTTACCGAAGGGTAAGAGAAAGTTGTGTGCTGTGCGCCAGTCACACCAGATTTTTTTTATAATATTCACAAGCCAAATGGCATTAACTAGTTGATTTAATTAGAGTGGCTGGACGGCCAGGGAAGTTTTGCGTCCAGCAGATGTTGATCCTGAGATGTTGATTGGTTCAGCGCCACGTCAAGAGTTTTCTTCTCCTCAACTTTTCTCTCTTCTCGCCTTATTTCTCCTCTTCTGGTTTGGGGAGGGGGTTCACTTGGAGCATTTGGGAGTCTTTATTGGATCTCCCCACCACTTTTAAATTGACGTCACTTAATAAAAAAAATGTATTTGTGTGCGTGAAATTGCACTTTTCGAAATTTATAGAAATATGATATTCAAATTAAATATATTCCGTTTCAAAAATATCGACTCTTTACATTTCTATAAAAATTATTAATTAAATTATTTATTATTAGGAGAATTTTTAATTATAGACCACATTTTTGTATTAAATATTTATTAAAAATATATAAATACTGTACAACGTTTCAACTGCTTATTCTGCAGCCGTTATCAAGCACTGTGCACTTGCTCCGACTCAAGTGAACTGACTGTCATGTCCGTTACTTGCCTCTTTATATACAGCGACGTCGGCGCCATCTGTAGGCATTCCTGTGAAGTTAGATTCAAAGTTTTCCCGCCATTTTTCCTCATTTCCATGAAGTCAGTCACATTTATCAAAGCAAGTGTTTACATAAAAAGCATGATGTTACAATAAGTTTTCTTAGTTTGATTTTTACATAGATGTTAAAAAATATTATTGTTAAATCATTCCAAAATTAATTAATTTATTATTATTAATATTAATAATATGATAATAACAATATCAATATTATTCCATATATAACAATAACAATAACAAAATTTTTATTACTATTTTACATTACATTATAGTTTCATAGTATTCTTATTCCAACGGCATCGAGAAGATTCTTCTCACAATCCGCAGTCTTCACTCTTCTTTTTCAGCAAAATTAGATTTAATTATTTTCAATTCCAGGGTAAAAAAAATTTGTTCAAAAAAACACCGTCGTTTTTTATTTATAAAGTAAAATTTAAAAAAAAAAAGTAAATAAAAAATTAAATTATAATAGATAAAACGGTAGACTTTTTTAACATGAGCTAATTTGTTCTTGTTTTCAGTTCCGCTATTAGCACATTTACGTTACTTTGACATTTAATATAAAACCTTCTGACAATTCCTTCCATAAATTCTTTTATTGATTCAATTTCTAAGCCAACTCTAATAATATGATTATTTATTCCAGCAGGCGGATTGGCTATATACCACACATACATATATACATACATACACACACACACACACACACACACACACACACACACACACACACACACACACACACACACACACACACACACACACACACAATATATATATATATATATATATATATATATATATATATAAACACATACATATATATATGTTCACACATCCATACACACACACACACACACATGCATTAACACATACATATATACAGTACATCCATACACAAACCCTGACATCTAATTTAACATTTTTCATTCAACACAATGTTCCACATTTTATTAAGCCTATATCCATCTTCCTTATTGATATTATTTGGATGTTTATTAATTTCTATAGATTCTTTGACTTTTCTTTTCCACCACTCATTTTCATAAATTATTTATTATTATTAGGGCTCGGATTTCGCCCTATTTGCCTTTTTTTAATTTATGGCTTTAAGTTTAGGCCAATATGATATGTGTACGTTTCATGAACTTCTGAATAAAATAAGAAGCACTTGTTAGTGCCTATAATGCCTATTTTGGCCCATTTTGGGTTTTAGTGCCTATTTCATCTATAAATGCCTTTTTTAGTGCCTATTTTAAGTTCAAATAGCCAATTTCAATTTTTTACGAGCTATACATAGCCTAAATTTAAAAATTTTTGAATTATCAAGAAAATATTTCAAGGGGGGGGGGGGTAAAGGGGGTAATTACCCCCCCCCCCCCCGAGATTTGAAAAAAAATACTTTTTTCGAAAAAAAAAAAAAAAAAAAATTATTTTTAATGTATACATTAAAAATAAATTGTATACAATTTTAAAAATTAATACTTAAAAATTTGATTTCTATTTATATTCTGGCAAACAAGTACAGAATGCGCCTTTAAATTACCGAAATTAAGAAAAAATTGTGTGCTGTGCGACCAGTCACACCAGATTACCAAAAATAAGAGATCAATTTTTAAAATTTTTAATATTATTTCTTAATTTCTGCCTTTTAAGTGCCTTCCATTTTTACAATAAATGCCTTTTTAAGTGCCCATTTTAATAATTTTTAGTGCTTAGTTGCCTGCCTATTTTAAAGATTTTTAGTGCCTATAAATCCGAGCCCTAATTATTATTATATATATATTTTATATTTTAATCGACCTCAAGTCGTATATATACCGCAGTACTAATGAAATTTAATTTTTTTGGTTAATTAAATTCTAAAGAACTCTGCCATATTTCGGTTATCTAGAGATAAGCCTTCCCTTCACTTAAATAAAACCCCTACAGAATTTTATTTGTGTCATATATCCTCGCTTTTATATAACTCAGAAAAGCGAGGCACATTTTTTTGATTTCACCTCGACTCTGGACAAAAAAAAAATAATGCGAGGCGATGTTTTTGGCATCTCCGATGTTTTTGGTTGACTTGTGAGATTTCACTCCTTTTTGTTGAAATATTACATTTAGAGAAGAGAATCGAAATTTAATTACATTTAGATATTATTTAATCATTTTTTTTAAATTAAATATTAAGCTTTTACATGAACATGAAGATCTTTTATTATGCATTCAAAACGGTAAACAATGCAAATACATCGTTTGGTATCCATTCGAAAAAATAAACATAGTATTTGAGCAAATTTTATAAAATTTTAGGAATTTTATTTTTGTTATGTTGGTAGCACTTGTTCCGATTCACGTTAATCTATTTTTATCTGAATGGATCTATCATAAAAAATTTTTATACCATTAGGGGTGAAAATTACTAATATTAATAGATTTGTTCATATATGAAGTCATCTGGGTGCAAAATAGTCCGAATTTTCTTTTCGCCATATTAAAGATAGGACAAATTTGAAATTTTGATGTCCTCTCAAAAAGTCACTTTTGCTCCAAAATGAAATTTTATATCAAAGGTATCGGGTTTTCGATAGCATCTTATATGTATTTAAAATTTCATCAAAATCCGGGAAAACTTTAGCTTTGTCTATAAATTTGAAAATTGAAGAAGTGAAAAAAAGGGAATAAAAAAAAGTAAAAAATGTCTCTAGTTAGTGACTTGCAAGACTAACTGCATATAAGGGGAAGTGAGTTTTATTGGTGCAGGTCGAGGGTCCGGTGCAGTGCCGTATTCAGGGGGGGCCCAGGGGGCCGCCCCCCCCCCCAAAGCCTTCTCCGAAACAAAAAAATACCTATTATTTTCCCTAATGATTTTTTTTTTAAATAATTATTTTATTAACTCTCATAAATTCTAAAATCTAACAAAAAACTTATAAATAATTGAAAAATTCTCTAATATTTACGAATTTTGTATTAAAATTATTTTTTATTTCAAGAAAAAAAAAATTTTTTTTAATTTGTTTTTTTATTTATAATTATTATATTATCTAAAAAAAATTTCTCCACTTTAAGTTTCTTGGAGAAGGGGGGGGGGGGGGTTCATAAAACTTTTGGGCTCCCTCCAAGCAGAAATCCTGGCTACGCTACTGGTCCGGTGGCCTGGTGCAATGGACAGCAAGCCTATGCCCCGGATTGGCGGAGATCCTGGGTTCGATTCCCGGGGGCCATGGGATGTTTGACCTCATCAATAAAAAACACTCACAGTCTTGTTAAATATATCTATGACTAGTTAAGTCCGAATCGAGGTATTTTGAATACTATTATCTTATTCAAATATAGATCTCGAAAAATATTTAGCTATAAAAAAAAGAGACTAACTTTTGGCCTCCTGAAATTGGCAAAATCTCACTTTATGTCTCTGTCATTCTTTTTGGGACATGAATTTTTTTTTTTGATTTTGTGCTAAAGATAATCCTTATTTATTCTGGTTTTATATAAGAAAAAATTTTGGCTTTTCTGTTAAAATTGTCAGAGACTTTTTTGCCAAAAACAGACTTTTTACAGACTAAATGGTTAAAAAACAATAGACTTTTAAGGCAACTTTTTTCCGAAAGAGACTTTTTTCCCACTCTCTAAATTTCACAGTAAAAATTTATAATTATAAAAATTATTATATAATCAACTTGCTTTATGCGTTTGAAAGTATAAAATTTCATTTATTATTTATAAACTCATCGATCGTTTCGTTATCTAAAATTTCTCCTGTTATAAATATCAATGTTTTTTTATTGATAAATGTGAAAAATAGAAAGAATAGTTTAAGAAGACGATAAGAGATTATTTTAAACAAATTTATTAAATAAACTATAAACGAGTTGAAAAGAGAAACTAACAATACATTTTATAGAATGTAGAAGACGCCATTTTTATTTAGAAAACTAAGAATTAAAGAAACAAAGAAGAATATAGAAATTAATAATTAACATATCGTTTTTGTAATTAAAATAATAAATAGTAACTGAGTATCAATTTCTTAAAATTTTATTACTTTTTTGACAAGTTTGAAAATAGGAATTAATTTTTTGTAATCATATAGTAAATCTTAGACACCTTATTATGTTAATAAGTATTATTACTTTCTCTTACCTATGTATATATGTAATATATATATAGAGAGAAAGTATTGGTTTCATGTCAAAAATTCGATGTCGAGATTTTGATGGATCTTCACGTTTTGAGGTCCCCTGAATCCAAAAAGTGGTTTTCGCGACATGGTCTGTCTGTCTGTCTGTCTGTCTGTCTGTCTGTCTGTCTGTCTGTCTGTCTGTCTGTGTGTGTGTGTGTTCAATTTTAAGCATGAAGGAATTGAGCTATGAGGCTGAAATTTTATATTTAAGTTAAACACCCCCGGGACCGACAAAATAAGCTTTTAATCAAAATCGGCCAAAAAGTACTAGTACTTTACTGATGTACTTTTTCAGTTTTTTTCGATTTTCTCAAAATTCGCTCTAACGATTTTGATTAAAATTCAAAAAATCAATTATTTTTTAGATGCTCTTTCAAATGTATATTCTCGTTTTGCCCTCAAAATTGTTTGAAGCACACTTTACTCTTGTGCTTCATAGGAAAGATAGGAGAAATAAATTGTTGCCATGGTAACCGAATTTAAATCTTTTTCTTTTTATTAAATTAAAAATCAATTATTAATTAAACGCCCATTTTTTTTTCGGAGAAAACATATCTCTCTCTCTCACAAAACTATCTTCTCTCTTTCTACGCGTTTTAAATTTTTCTACCTTATCTTCGCATTTGACCAATGTTAATTTCCTATAGGGATTTGTATGTTAATTTCGATTCAAAAGGGGGTCCCCTTTTGGAACTTTTTACGCATTTAAAATTTTTTTTTCCAATTCTTATGAAATTTTGTATTTATTTACGATTCTATATTGTGTATAAAATGTCCAAATATGAGATTAAAATTTTGAAAAATAACCATAGTTTATTTCAAGCAATCAACATTTAAAATGCAAGTTTGAAACTAAGGTGCTATGGGAAACTAAATATATCTCGACACAAAAATCTGGTGGCCACACGCACAACTTTTCTTACCGAAGGGAAGAGAAAGTTGTGTGCTGTGCCCGCACACCAGATTTTTTAATAAGTATTATTAAAACCTAATTTTAGCAAGAATAATAAACTTTCTAAAATGACATTTTAAGTATTCATTTAAATTTATAATTTAATTAATTAATGATAACTTCTGGAAATAGCATAATAGTGAAGATGTGACTTGACATCATCGACGAATAATTTCTAACGATCTTTACTGCCCCTTTAGTGGAAAAGCATCGCCCTGACATTTCTCCGATTGGAAGGTCACCCCCTCAAAGGGTATGATTTAATTGGAAGGTTACCGGATCCAATTAACAAACAGCATACAAATTCCTCACCCGATTTCCACTCATTTCTAGAGATTATTTTGTTTGTTCTTCAAAAGTTGACTTCACTCATTAAGGAAATTTAATATTGACATTATTTTTATGTGGGAATATTAAATAAATTTTTTTTTTATTAAATCAGGGACAGAAAGTGGGGGAATTATTTTGAAGAAGTATAAAGAAAATCACATATTTGAGTTTTCTGTGTGAATTGAAAAGTAAAAATCTGGTGTCACAACGCAAGGACACAACTTTCTCTTACCTTTGATAACACTAGTCGACAAAAATGAACTTTTTTTCTTTCACAAGAATGAAGATATGAAATTCTAGAAGTATTTTTCATGCTGAATTCAAATATCAATTCAGTTTTTCCCCATCAGGCACAGTTTTAGAGATATAGAGCAAAATAGATTTTAGTCGAAAATGGGCTCTAAAACGGCTTTTATTTAGAATGTTCAAATTATTTTTAACGCGACATCCCGTCAAATTATGCGGATAGTTAGAATACATATAAATTTTAAGTTTCATCCCAATCGGAGGTCATTTAGACGTGCCGCAAACGGCTTAAAGTTTAGAAAAATCGAAATTTTCAAGATTTTTTTGCTTTGGTCACCCTTAATACAATTTTAGAGATCCCTGAATGAAAAAAACATATATGTACGATATTCTATAGTTCTTTGGCTTTCTAAAAAGCATTCATTCGTAAAAATCTGTTAATTATTAACGAAATTATTAATAAAAACGTGAGCAAAGAAAAAACCCAAGTACATTCACTGGACAAAAAAATGGACCTCTTGTTCTTTTAGAAGTATAAATAAAGATATGAGTTTCAAAAAATATTTTTTTTAATAATATATAATAAAGTTAGGACCCGTGACCCGATGCTCAGAGAAGATACATTAGCTTCTCGTGAATAGGGTTCGCTTTTTAATTCAATTGAAGTCCATTTTTTTCGACCAATGAGTGTACTTGTGTTTTTTCTTTGCTCACGTTTTTATTAATAATTTCGTTAATAATTAACAGATTTTAACGAATGAATGCTTTTTAGAAAGCCAAAGAACTATAGAATATCGTACATATATGTTTTTTTCATTCAGGGATCTCTAAAATTGTATTAGGGGTGACCAAAGCAAAAAAAATCTTGAAAATTTCGATTTTTCTAAACTTTAAGCCGTTTGCGGCACGTCTAAATGACCTCTGATTGGGATGAAACTTAAAATTTATATGTATTCTAACTATCTGCATAATTTGACGGGATGTCGCGTTAAAAATAATTTGAACATTCTAAATAAAAGCCGTTTTAGAGCCCATTTTCGACTAAAATCTATTTTGCTCTATATCTCTAAAACTGTGCCTGATGGAAAAATTCTAACTACATATCTGAATTCAGAATGAAAAAATGCACTAGGTTCACTAATCAGATTTCTTGTGAAAAAAACCTTGTCGACTAGTGTAATCAATAGTTGTGTACTGTATGCTGGTCACACCAGATTTTTTGTGTCGAGATATATTTAGTTTCTCATAGCACCTTAGTTTCAAACTTGCATTTTAAATGTTGACTGCTTGAAATAAACTATGGTTATTTTTAAAAATTTTAAACTCAAATTTGGACATTTTATACACAATAGACCCCCTTTGTAACATACAAATTCCTATAGGAAATTAACATTGGCCCTATAGAAGAAAGAGGCGGAAAGTGAATTTAAAACGAGTAGAAAGAGAGAGAGAGATAGCTTTTCTATGAAAAAATCAAAGACAGAAATAAAATAAAAATAAAAGGGAATTTAAATAATAATTGATATATATGAACTTTATTCTAATAAATAGAAAAAGATTTAAATTTTGTTACCATGGCAACCATTTCTCCTATCTTTCCTATAAAGAACAAGAGTAAAGTAGTCTTCAGAAGATTTCAACGGCAAAATGAGAATATACATTTTAAAGAGCATCTAAAAAATAGTTGATTTATGAAAAAAAAATCCTTGGAGGGAATTTTGAGAAAATCGAAAAAAACTGAAAAAGTACATCAGTAAAGTACTAGTACTTTTTGGCCGATTTTGTTTAAAAGCTTATTTACACGAGTTAGAAAGGTGTCTAACTTAAATATAAAACTAGCTAGAGCCTTGTTTGAAAAAGATGGAATTTTTTCAATCAATGTTCAAATAGACTGCCAATCAATATATCGTTTAAGATAGCAAGTTTGCGAGATATGTTTGTGCTTAAGTTGCAAAAGTTGCACCCCCTGGAGTCGAACCAGGACCTCCACGCTTTCGTGGCGGGTGGACTACCCTTATCCTAGGGCGCCGGCCCAATAAGCACAACATCTCGCATCTGCCTATTATACTAATGAAATTAAAATTTCATTGACTAGAAAAAAGATCTTAAAAACTGCACGCCTCTTTCTCTAGTCAATGAAATTTTAATTTCATTAGTATAATAGGCAGATGCGAGATGTGCTTATTGGGCCGGCGCCCTAAGATAAGGGTAGTCCCGCCGCGAAAGCGTGGAGGTCCTGGTACGACTCCATGGGGTGCAACTTTTGCCCAATCTTAAGCACAAGCATATCTCGCAAACTTGCTATATTAAATATAAAATTTCAACCTCCTAGCTCATTTCCTTCATGGTCAAAAATGTCCACACACAGACAGACCAATTTGCGGGATCCACTTTTTTAGACTCAGGGGACCACAAAACATAAATATCCATCAAAATCTCGACATCGAATTTTTGACATGATCGCAAAACTTTCTCTCTCTATATATTTTATATATAGGGTAAGAGAAAGTAAAAATATGAAAAGAAAAAATTTCTTACAACACATCAAAAGTAATAAAATTGAATAATTCAAAAAGAGGGCTCGGATCGATATGCACTAAAAAAACAACAAAATATGCAATTAAAAAGGCCGAAACATGCAGAAAAAAATATTCATTTTAAAAGTAAATAAGCATTATAAACCCATAATATCTAGTGCTTGATAGCTGGAAACCGACTCAAGGAACGGGTAAAAGAAGAAATGCCTAATAATTTTATTAAAACAGTTTAAAATTAATAATTTACGAACTTTCTGAAAATATTGCCATACAAGAGAACGACTGATTTGAAATTTCTTTTTAAATGGTACTTGCAGGACCTTTCTTCTTCTTCTCTCCTCGCCTTGTCCCGCGATGCGGGGTCGGCGAGCCTCACTCTTTCCCTCCAAACCTATCATACGTTTTTACGACCGGAAGAAATAGGACAGGCCGGCCCGCCGCACTGTCTGACGCCTGTTGAAAAGAGGAAGGAAGAGACAGACATTTTTAAAGAACCTAAGGACTGACTGTCCCAGCTCGGACAGCTCATGGTCGCCATCCACGTACTTACAAGATGTGGGCCCCTGAGCAAACTTGCAGAACCTTTACAGACTCCAAATTAAATGTGGCCGTGATCCGTCGCATGCTTAGATAAGGCCACTGCCATTTCTTTATTTTTCATAGAACTATCACATTAGATTAAATAAATCCTTTAGGTGGTAGTTACTCCACCTACAAGTTAAACATTTCAAAAAATGGCAGATAACTAAGAATAGAAAGAGAGAAATAGTTCTAACCTAAGTGATTAATTTTTTACTAATACAATAATATTGCATTCTATTAGTCAAAGATTTGCGTTTTGCATAGTTTATTTTTTCAACGGCTCGCAATGTTTTTCAAGTGCTTGCATAATAAAGATATGAATGTAACAAAGTTTACAAATAAAACATGTCTGTGTGTGCTATTAAATAAACATAAATATGCGGCTACTGTTTGTATAAGGCGTGACCGTTCTCTTTTGCAACGGATAATTTGTCAAAAAAAAAAAAAAAGAAAATGCACGGAATGGATGGAGACAAGGATGAAGAATGAAGGACGAAGGATATTGCAAGCTATAATACATAATAGTGTAAAGGAAATGAAGGCAGCCAGCCTACCTGACTTGCTTCTGGGCAATGAATGGCCAAAAGGCCTGGACGAGATCGGCCTCCTTGCCCGCAATTCATCGATCACTGTCCGGTTGGTGAGATATTGCCACTTCCAGCCACTGTACGATCCAGCCTCTGCTCCCTGAACCCCAACTGCTGACGGTAATGATGACGAGACACCACCGCTGTTTACTGCCTGAAACATAACAGAACAGATTAGTTGTCTAATGAATCAATTTAACCCTTACAAATTCCACCTCATTTACTAAACAAAATAATAATTTAACTGAATAATATTAATTATGCATCCGAGTAAATGCCAAGTGTTATTCCTCTTGGGCATTTTAGGGACCCAAACAAATTATATTTTCTACATATTTGGGACCTTGTTTTTGTCGTTCAGATGGGGATAAATTAGGAAGGGTAGGCAAGAAGTTTCCAAATTATTTTGGCCTAATTCAGAAAAAAAGATTACTCTCCATGGTGCAAATTTTATGTTTGAAAATGAATTTAGTATCGGCCTACTTAGCGCAGAGGCGAAAATCTCTATTTTGCTAAAGGTCTAGATTTCGCTTTCCGGAATTCTTTAAAATTATTTAGGCAATAAATTAATTTACAATTTATCAAGTCTATTCTAAATGACCTAAAATGTGGAACTAAATTAAAAAAAAAAAAATATTTCATAGAGTTGGAAAGAGAACACCTAGCACAAGAGGGGAAATCTCTATCTCTGCACTACGATCAAGGTTTCTTTCACAACAATCGAAGTAGAAAATTATTTAGTTAAGTGAGTAGTTAAGGCTATTGTATAGGCCTATATCGTTTTAATGCTTATTTTGACAATTTATATCGATCAGAACCTTAATAAGGATCTTAACATAAATAAAGAAGAATATAATTACAGATAGATTTATTGTAAAATCACGATTTATAATTAATTAAATAACTTTAGTACATTCTGTGTTTATCGATTCTTTGCGAGTTTCTCAAAAAAGGGGCTTCTTTAGAGAGTCAATGGCCTAATTCTAGTTCAAGTTCAAGGGCAAAAAAAACCCTTTTCATTGGGTAATAGAGATTTATAAAATGACGAATCATTGTATTTATGGCAATTTAAAAAAGCCCTCAAGCGTCAGAGAGTCAATAAAGAGAAAATGTTGGTCAATGAGAAATAGAAGCTACACGCTGAATTTAATTAACTAGTGCGACATTTTACAAAGTATTTTTACTTTCTCTTACCATCTCTAAATATATAGAGAGAGAAAGTATTGCGATCATGTCAAAAATTCGATGTCGAGATTTTGATGGATATACATGTTTTGAGGTCCCCTGAGTCCAAAAAAGTGGGTCCCGCAAATTGGTGTGTGTGTGTGTGTGTGTGTGTGTGTGTGTGTGTCTGTGTGTGTCCGTGTGTGTGTAACGATTTTTAGCATGAAGGAATTGAGCTACCGGATTGAAATTTTATATTTAACTTAGGTACCTTCCCAGAATCTCAAAATAAGCTTTTGAACAAAATCGGCCAAAAAGTACTAGTACTTTACTGATGTACTTTTTCAGTTTTTTTTCGATTTTCTCAAAATTCCCTCCAAGGATTTTTTTTTAATTCATAAATCAACTATTTTTTAGATGCTCTTTAAAATTTATATTCTCATTTTAGCATTGAAATCTTCTGAAGACCACTTTACTCTTGTTCTTCATAGGAAAGATAGAAATGGTTGCCATGGTAACGGAATTTAAATCTTTTTCTTTTTATCAGATTAAAAATCAATTATTATTTAAATTCCCATTTATTTTAATTTTATTTCCGTCTTTAATTGTTTCCGAGAAAACATATCTCTCTCTCTCTCTCTCTCTCTCTCTCACTTGCAAACATTATCGTCTGTCTCTACACTTTTTAAATTCACTTACACCTCTTCCATCCATAGAAACAATTTTAATTTCCTATAGGGATTTGTATGTTAATTTCGATTCAAAAGGGGGGTCCCCTTTGAAACTTTTTACGCATTTAAAATTTTTTTTTCCAATTCTTATGAAATTTTGTATTTATTTACGATTCTATATTGTGTATAAAATGTCCAAATATGAGATTAAAATTTTGAAAAATAACCATAGTTTATTTCAAGCAGTCAACATTTAAAATGCAAGTTTGAAACTAAGGTGCTATGGGAAACTAAATATATCTCGACACAAAAAATCTGGTGTGACCAGGCACGGTGCACAACTTTCTCTTACCGAAGGGTAAGAGAAAGTTGTGTGCTGTGCGCCAGTCACACCAGATTTTTGCTAAGGGAAACATAAATTGATTATGTAGAACAAAATTTTGTTTAAATACCATGAATGTCACAAGCACATACAAAGCATAGCAGGGGAGCATAGAGAGACGAAAGAAATGCTAGTCATAACTCGGGTAACTCGTGGTCGTCATCCACGTACTCACCAGTTATACGCTCCTAACTAAATAACTAAATAGTCTTCTCACCATTATATTCTTATTTTAAACATCTTTGATTATTTTTTATTTGGAATGTCACCCAACTTCACAAGTTTAAATGAACTGTTTTAAAGTGTAATATATATTTACGGCAGTCAAATCTGTCAACTATTCAATTTAAGACCTATTTTAATATTTTTTTCAGAAAAAAAGCAATAAATTGTCATTGAAAAATGTAAGCTCATAAATTTAAAAAAGTTAAATTAATTCAAACAAAAATAGAAGTATATTTAAGTACCTTTTAGGCTAAATGAATGAAGTAAATAAGAAAATTATAAAATTGATCGTAAAGAATAGTGTTTTGGCCAAAATGTACTTTTTCTATTTCACACCGATTGAAGCGCCATCATTTTATTTTTATGCGTTTGTAGCACCTTTTTTTTTGACTATGCCGCGAATCAGGAAGTCATTTAAAAAAATCTCTTTTATTTCAACTTCCGGCGCATTGCCACACATCTCCGGATGTGAGGAATTTTTCCTTTTATTTTTTGAATGTGCTTCATCTGGATTTGTTCCAGCATCGAAGAAAATCCGTATCAAAGGATACAATTTATTTTTAAATAAGAAAACCCTAAAGAGGGTTTTTTAATCACATTTTTTTATTCCGGTTTTCAATACGGTTTTTATTCCATTTGTATGGTTTTTATCCGTCTTTTTCCCTCCATTCATTGGGAGAATATATTTTGATAGAGTTGGGATATTTTCAAGTTTTTCCAACAAACGTTTCCACCAGTGGCGTAGTGAGCTCAACTCGCGCCCGGGGCACAATACCTTTTTACCGCCCCTCCCCCCATTCGAAAACCATATAATATTATATGTAAAATATACAAAATTATACGACAATGTTATCTACACCTACATTGTTGCAAAAATTTTGATAAAAACTGAGTTTGGGTAGTTTTTTGGAGGGGGTTAATATAAAAATTAATGATTTGGCATGGAATGACCCTATTCTGAATAGTAGAGTGAGCGCCACAATAAAGTCCCCACCTGGGAGCTAGAGCCTTGAGTATATGGTATATTATATGATATATAGTGAAATAATTTTAATGACCGAAAGGGCAAAATAAAAATTGGTACAGATAATTTTATTTTACCTTTTCGATCATTAAAATTAATTCACTATATATCATATAATATACCATATACTCAAGGCTCTAGCTCCCAGGTGTGGACTTAATTGTGGCGCTCACTGTACTAAGCACCCTGGTATGTAAAATTAGATGACTCATTAAAATAAGTTATGGCCCAAAGGAGGTGATGTCCCTAAGTGCTCTTAGCCAAGGGTAGGAGGGAGCTACCGGAACAGTTCCTGTCAAGTTATTTTGAAACAAAAAGTCCGCAAGCCACTCGGAAATATCATAAAAATAGCCGCAAAGAATTATCTAAAGGTTTTATAGCTCAAATAAGAACTAAATTTACATTTCAGAATGCTTTAGATGAAAATGATTAATGGCACGTCACAAGTTGGGATTATGGTGACGTAGAAAATCCACTCGTTTATCACAAATACATGCAATGGAGTCAGAAACCAACGAGGAAGCCGTCAACCCGAAATATTGAATATTTGGAAAATTGTTTCAATTAATAAAAATCGCATCGCTTCAGGCGTTAAATAGAGAATCTGACATTGTCCTTTCAAATTTTTAAATTTATTGAGCAGCAGCAAGGCATGATTAGAAAATTAAAATGAATAAATATTTGGTGACCGTTGCGAAAATGTTTCATTAGGATCTCTTGGATGTTCGGAATGTTTAATAATAATAATTATCATTGTCCACAAGGAGGGTCAAAACTCGTTTGTAATTGAGAGGGTCGAAGTCTACTGGACTTAATTTAAGTCTTCTAAAATTCAAGAGACCAGTAACCATGGGTGGGTGTTAGGGTGTTCAAACTCCTCCCACTCTTCCACAAATCTCAAAAAATGAGTAAAATCAATTGATTTTAAATTTCCATAGGCTCTGTGTATTTTAAAAGTTGACTACTTGAAATAAACAATGGTTATTTTTCAAAATTGTAATCTCATATTTGGATATTTTATAAACATTAGAGAATCCTAAATAAATACAAAATTTCATAAGAATTGAGAAAAATTTTTTAAATGTGTAAAAAGTTTCAAAGGGGAATCGAAATTTACGTGCGATTCCCCAGAGGGATTTAACATTGGCTCTATGGAAGGAAGAGCCGGAAAATGAATTTGAAAAATCAGTAAAGTGTGCTTCCAAAAATTTTCACTAACAGATTTACTGATGTACTTTTTAAAGAGCTAAAAAATAGTTGATTTATGAATTTTAATCAAAATCGTTTGAGCCAATTTTGAGAGAACCAAAAAAATTAAAAAATTACTTCACTAAAATACTAGTGCTTTTTGGTTGACTTTGTTTAAAAGCTTATTTTACGTGCCGAGAGGGTACTTTACTTAAATATAAAATTTCAAATTCGTAGCTCATTTTCTTCATACTTAAAATCTTTACACACCTATCCACAGACCAATTTGTGGGACCCACTTTTTTGGACTCACAAGGAGTCCACACGGGTCGTGGGTCTCCGATTTTTTTCAAATTCATAGAATTTGAAGATTAGTATCTGGACATCAATTCCCTAAAGCAGCATGAGGCACTACTCAAGAACACTCAAGAAAATCGACTTTGAAGACTATCAAGATTTCCGAATTCTATAAGTTTGCATAATTTTATTTATGTCAACAGTGTCTGGTAGGCGAGAGAGGAAGCGCAACAGTCTAGTAAACAAGGAGTCGCTAGTTCGATGCTTGTTCGGGACATTTTTTTTTTTTTCAATTTTCTATCTGTATATACAGTATCTCTCATATTAACATTCATAAAATTGAAATTAAATTAACAAATATTTTTTCAATATAAATTAACATCTTTCATTTTTAATTACCACTCGTTACACACTGAAAATACAAATATTTATAATAAATTGAAATTTGGTATAAAAATTAAAAACATCTAATTGTTAAATAAGACGAATCGTTGCATATATTATATTTTCATATATCTTTTTTTTTTTTAACACACTTTTTTCCATTCACTCACACACACATGCACACAGTCTTTTCGGCAACTTAGGCCATATAAGAATGGATAACCTTTTTTGAATATAATATATTTGGGGTCCAGGTCCTTATTTAAGCCATTTGGTATTCAAATGGCCAGAACGCTAGCCACTAGACCAAGCCCGAGGACTTTTCATATATCTAATGGGATATGTAACGAGTCGGAGGTGAAAACTGTAGTATCGAATGGTAATTAAAAATAAAAGTTCTTAATTTATATTGAAAAAATATTTGTTAATTTAATTTCAATTTTATAAATGTTAATATGTGAGATACTGTATTCCCGAATAGGGAATAGCAATAAAAAAAATGTCCCCAACAAGTATCGAACTAGCGACTCCTTGTTTACTTGACTGTTGCGCTTACTCACTTGGCTACCAGACATTGTTGACATATAAATAAAATTATCCAAACTTATAGAACTGGGAAATCTCGATAGTCTTCAAAGTCGATTTTTTTGAGTGTTCTTGAGTAGTGCATCGTACTGCTTTAGGAAATTGATGTTCAGATACTAATCTACAAATCCTATGAGTTTGAAAAAAATCGGTGACCCATCACCCGTGGGAACTCCCTGTCAGAGGATCTCAAAACATGTATTTCCATCAAAATCTCGACATTGAATTTTTGACATGGTTGCAATACTTTTTCTCTATATATTACATATATATGTAAAAGAAAGTAAAAATATATTAGAAAATAATAAAAATTTTATCCGCTGTTAGAAATTATATAAAATATTTTACATTAATTAGAATTTATTTTAAAATAAAATGATTAAAATATTCGTAATTTTACTTTACTGTACTATTATGTATAATATAATTAATTATATATAATATAATACTGTAGAAGTAGGAAAGTTTGGATATTGAGTGATTGATTGGATGGTGTAATGTCGATCCCCTCCAAGGGACTTGACAGTTCGAGACTCGGGAGTCAATCGAAACTAACGAGCACACGAACCGACATCCAATCAACGTCTTCCTAGAACTCAAAGACAAATCCAAATCTCTTAGATATCCACCTATCAAATTTAGCGAGTGTTACTCCAAAAACAAACCATTGCTTGTAAATAATTTAATTGAAATTCGCTCAAAAAGGAGAGCCGAAAAACGCCCAGTGAATGAAATAAAACAACTCAGTTTTTCATCTTTAAAATCCGAATATATATTTGTAAGTATCAGAAAAATATGAAATAATTTTTTGAATAAATATTTACAAATGAAAATTAATTTGCAATTTTCACAAAAGTTGAAAAAGAGTTGTTTGAAAGGAATCTTCCAATTAATTGGTTTGAATTTCTTTAAAGCAGCTCCTAATGAGATCTTTTGATATTTTCCAGCAGGCTTGAAGTAATGATATTTATCGATCGATATTAAGGAGAAATAATTTTAGCCACCTGCGGCCATTTAGATTCCTTTGATATTTATTTATATTTAAATTAATAAATTAAATAAATTTTAGGTCGTGCAGGATATAATCAGTGACCCTTGGCCTCGGCTTTAGAAGTGATAATAATATCTAATTCACCCTAATTTAAGTTCACACATAATAAGTATGCAGCTGACATTTATAACGAAATAATTTTTAATTGAATGAGATTAAAGCAAAAGTGAAATACCTCGCATAATCCAAATTCAAAAAAAAAAATTCTTAAATCTCAAGTTAAAAAAAAATTAATTTTTTGATAATTAATGAACTCCACTATAAATGTTCCTTTTTAGTGCAGAATGAGGGTTCAAGGTCATTTTTTTAAGAATTGTAAAAGAAAAATAAATTACCAGAATAACAGGAAATAATACTCTCAAAATTATTAATTGAAGATTGATTGGTTCACAAATTATTTTTTGGGTTGGATTATAAGATTTGATTGAAAAAGGAAAAACAAATTTTGTTTAAAATCAATTTAATTAGTGGCTTAATAGATGGAACCGAATATCCTATGGCACCAAGACTCACAAAGCAAGCATTTTATTCAAAGTTCCCCTGAATCATTTGAAAAAGCTTTTCCACAAAAAATGCATAGGTCGTCATCCTCTTCTGCTGATATTTCACCCACAGGCGTTGCGCTTCCACATAATCAGCATCGCCATTTTCAACTGAGGTTAAAATTACTCTTGCTTTTGTAAGCTAGGAATTTAGTTGATTGCACCAGATTGTAGGGCATTTTTTGCTTAACCATAATTGCCTAAGCTCTAAGAAATATATGGGGAGAAGTGATTAAATATTTTTAAAAAGCTTACTTCAAACGATTGAAAAATCTAAAAAACTTCAAACAATTATTTCAAAGACAATAAAGAGAATAAATGATATATTTAGTTTCCCATAGCAGCTAAGTTTCAAACTTGCATTTTAAATGTTGACTGCTTGAAATAAACTATGGTTATTTTTCAAAATTTTCATCTCATATTTGGACATTTTATACACAAAAGAGAATCCTAAATAAATGAATTACTTTTTAAAAATAATTAATAAATGATTTTCATAAAGAATTATTTCATGAAAATTATGGTTTCTAATAAAACTTATACGTATTTATTGCTTTAAGTCATCAATTAATTGTGAAAATGGTCTGAGTAAAAATAAACTATACTATAAATATATAGACTATAAATAAACAAGCCCTCATATAATATAGAAAAAAATCTGGTGTAACAAGCACAGAACACAACTTTCGATTACCGAAGGTAAGAGAAAGTTGTGTTCACCAGATTTTTTGTGTCGAGATATATTTAGTTCCCGACAGTATACTGTTCCTTATAAGGAACATATGAATTCAGATGTAAAATTTATAAGTATGGGAAAATATTTATATTTTGTTACCATGGCCACCATTTCTCCGATCTTCCGTATGAAATACAAGAGTAAAGTGGTCTTCAGAAGATTTCAATTGCAAAATGAGAATATACATTTTAAAGAGCAACTAAAAAATAATTGATTTTTTAATTTAAAAAAAAATCGTTGGAGCAAATGTTGAGAAAATCGAAAAAAACTGAAAAAATACAACAGTAAAGTATTAGTACTCTTTGGCCGATTTTGATTAAAAGCTTATTTTTCCGGTCCCGGGGGTGTTTAACTTAAATATAAAATTTCAACCTCGTAGCTCAATTCCTTCATGCTTAAAATTGAACACACACCCACCCACCCATCCACAGACAGACCATGTCGCGAAAACCACTTTTTTGGATTCAGGGGACCTCAAAACGTGAAGATCCATCATAATCTCGACATCGAATTTTTGACATGAATCCAATACTTTCTCTATATATATTACATATATACATAGGTAAGAGAAATTAAAAATCTATATTTAAATTATAGCAAATATTTGATTATGAATACATTTTAAATTAGATAAAATAACAATTAAATAAAAATTATTTTGTTGTATACTATCTCTGCTCTTTCATATATCTATGAATTTTGTTTAAGTTATTTATTTCCATTTTCGATGAATAATAATTCAAATAAAACCACTTTAAACCTTCAACAAAAAATATATAAATAAAAAAAAAAGTCATCGAATATTTATTTTATTTAGATATAATTTATAGAAGAGTTGAGGAGCCTCAAGTGTTGAAATTAGAGTCTATAAATATAAAGTACTTTTGCTTTTAAATCATTTTCAGAAAAAAAATTCTTATTAGCTTATTCAAAACCACAATAGTTTTTTTTATCCTTTCTTTTTTTACTTTCTCTTAGCCTATATATGAAATATATAGAGAGAGAAAGTATTGCGATCATGTCAAAAATTCGATGTCGAGATTTTGATGGATATACATGTTTTGAGGTCCCCTGAGTCCAAAAAAGTGGGTCCCGCAAATTGGTCTGTGTGTGTGTGTGTGTGTGTGGACAGATTTTTAGCATGAAGGAATTGAGCTACCGGATTGAAATTTGATATTTAACTTAGGTACCTTTGAAGAATCTCAAAATAAGCTTTTGAACAAAATCGGCCAAAAAGTACTAGTACTTTATTGATGTACTTTTTCAGTTTTTTTCGATTTTCTCAAAATTCCCTCAAAGGATTTTTTTTTAAATTCATAAATCAATTATTTTTTAGATGCTCTTTAAAATGTATATTCTCATTTTGCCGTTGAAATCTTCTGAAGTCCACTTTACTCTTGTTCTTCATAGGAAAGAGAAATGGTTGCCATGGTAACGGAATTTAAATCTTTTACTTTCTCTTAGCCTATATATGAAATATATAGAGAGAGAAAGTATTGCGATCATGTCAAAAATTCGATGTCGAGATTTTGATGGATATACATGTTTTGAGGTCCCCTGAGTCCAAAAAAGTGGGTCCCGCAAATTGGTCTGTGTGTGTGTGTGTGTGTGTGTGTAGCGTGTGTGCGTATGTCTGTATGTGTGGACAGATTTTTAGCATGAAGGAATTGAGCTACCGGATTGAAATTTTATATTTAACTTAGGTACCTTTGAAGAATCTCAAAATAAGCTTTTGAACAAAATCGGTCAAAAAGTACTAGTACTTTACTGATGTACTTTTTTAGTTTTTTTTGATTTTCTCAAAATTCCCTCCAAGGATTTTTTTTTAAATTCATAAATGAACTATTTTTTAGATGCTCTTTAAAATGTATATTCTCATTTTGCCGTTGAAATCTTCTGAAGACCACTTTACTCTTGTGCTTCATAGGAAAGATAGAAATGGTTGCCATGGTAACGGAATTTAAATCTTTTTCTTTTTATTAGATTAAAAATCAATTATTATTTAAATTCCCATTTATTTTTTTTTATTTTATTTCTGTCTTTGATTGTTTCGGAGAAAACATATATATATATATATATATATATCTCACTTGCAAACATTATCGTCTGTCTCTCCGCCTTCTCTCATAGGCCTAATGTTAATTTCCTATAGGGATTTGTATGTTAATTTCGATTCAAAAGGGGGTCCCCTTTGGAACTTTTTACGCATTTAAAAATTTTTTTTCCAATTCTTATGAAATTTTCTATTTATTTACGATTCTATATTGTGTATAAAATGTCCAAATATAAGATTAAAATTTTGAAAAATAACCATAGTTTATTTCAAGCAGTCAACATTTAAAATGCAAGTTTGAAACTAAGGTGCTATGGGAAACTAAATATATCTCGACACAAAAAATCTGGTGTGAACAGCACGGTGCACAACTTTCTCTTACCGAAGGGTAAGAGAAAGTTGTGTGCTGTGCGCCAGTCACACCAGATTTTTTTTATTCCTTTCGCTGTTAAACAACTTAATACATCTTTCTGACACTTCTTTCAGATGAATATTTAAAATTTTTTTTTTTTTTGTTTTTATGTATATATAATATATATTAAATATATATGTATATATACTCGCAGGCTTTCAATTCATTTGCCCTCTCAGGTTTGATTCCACATATTTGAACAGGAAGTCGGGTATTACGAGAGGATATATCGATATGGCAATTTAACTGATTATTAAATGTGAGTTTATTTGCACTATCAACAAAATTCCCCTAAGAGGATAATTAATTATCTCTTGATATTAAATTTAATATGAGTTTTAGCAGTTATTGGGGAAAGTAATATGTTTTGCTACGCCTCACTAGGTAATTAAATTAATTAAATGAGCTTGAAAAATTAATTAAATTTTCCATGATGAAAAAGAGTTCATAAAATATTTATATTTTGTTACCAGAGCAAACATTTCTATCTTTCTTATGAAACACAAGATTAAAGTGCTCTTCAAACAGTTTTGAGAGCAAAATGAGAATATACATTTGAAAGAGTATCTAAAAAATAATTGATTTTTGAATTTTAAGCAAAATCGTTAAAGCGAATTTTGAGAAAATCGAAAAAAACTGGTAAAGTACTAGTACTTTTTGGCCAATTTTGTTTAAAAGCTTATTTTCACGCCTCAGGGGGGCGCATAACTTAAATATAAAATTTCAACCTCGTAGCTCTTATCGTTGTTGAGATATTTTGCACACAAACACACACACACACACACAGGGTCCATGTTGCGAAAACCACTTTTTTGGATTCAGGCAAGGGCGGATCCAGAGGTGTTTCTCGGGGGGGGGGGGTAATCTGGTGTGTCCCGTCGCACAGCACACTATTTTTTCTTAATTTCGGTAATTTAAAGGCGCATTCTATAATTTCCTATAGGGATTTGTATGTTAATTTCGATTCAAAAGGGGGTCCCCTTTAGAACTTTTTAGGCATTTAAAATTTTTTTTTCCAATTCTTATGAAATTTTGTATTTATTTACGATTCTATATTGTGTATAAAATGTCTAAATATGAGATTTAATTTAATAAAATTTTGAAAAATAACCATAGTTTATTTGAAGCAGTCAACAGTTAAAATGCAAGTTTGAAACTAAGGTGCTATCGGAAACTAAATATATCTCGACACAAAAAATCTGGTGTGACCAGCACGGTGCACAACTTTCTCTTACCGAAGGGTAAGAGAAAGTTGTGTGCTGTGCGCCAGTCAATTTAAATAATAATTGATTTTTAATCTAATAAAAAGAAAAAGATTTAAATTCCGTTTACATGGCAACCAGTTCTATCTTTCCTATGAAGAACAAGAGTAAAGTGGTCTTCAGAAGATTTCAACGGCAAAATGAGAATATACATTTTAAAGAGCATCTAAAAAATAGTTGATTTATGAATTTTAAAAAAATCCTTGGAGGGAATTTTGAGAAAATCGAAAAAAAACTGAAAAAGTACATCAGTAAAGTACTAGTACTTTTTGGCCGATTTTGTTCAAAAGCTTATTTTGAGATTCTCCAAAGGTACCTAAGTTAAATAGAAAATTTCAATCCGGTAGCTCAACTCCTTCATGCTAAAAATCTGTCCACACACACACACACAGACCAATTTGCGGGACCCACTTTTTTGGACTCAGGGGACCTCAAAACATGTATATCCATCAAAATCCTGACATCAGTGGCGGCTCGCTAGGGTAGGCAAGGTAGGCGACGCCTACCTTATAAATATACAGATAAAAAATATTTATCAATTTTATTATATTTATTAAGTTTAAAAATATTTAGTTTCATAAAATAATTACTATATTTATTAATTTATATGATTTTGCAAAAAAAAAAAAAAATTTGAAACACTTCAGAACCTCGTATTTATAAAGTAAAGGCGATATTTTTCTTTGCCTATTTACTGCCTGTACTCCACACTCCGCTGCCCACATTTCTAGACAGCCGCGCATGCGCACAGCAGTGATAGCTAGCGCTCTAAGTCGAACGGTTAGGCGATGAACTAAGTAGCCTCTGCCAAGCCGATGACAAGTGTTACCGTAGAGCGCAATTTCTCATGAAGATTTATTAGTTCAAATTTCGAAACAAGATAACTTCACAGATCAAATTATTGAATTATTTTCTAAATTAAAAGATAGGCGAATAGATTTAATTTACAAAAATAAATAAATACGCCTTTTTTCTTTCTTTTTTTCTATTTTTCGTAAGTAATATATATATATATATATATATATATTTTGTCGCCTACCCAGTTGTCTCGGTCACGAGCCGCCACTGCCTGACATCGAATTTTTGACATGATCGCATTACTTTCTCTCTCTATATATTTCATATATAGGGTACGAGAAAGTAAAAATGAATTATTTAAGGTGTTAAATTTTTTGCCAGATAGATTTTAGAAATGTTCAACTTTTATTAAATATTAAAATAGAAAAAGCATCGATTGAGGCTCGAATTCCAAATGGGCTCGGAGGCTCATCAATCATTGCCAGAAGTGAGGTTCCAGGCAACGTTTTGACAACCAAGTTTTTTTTTTTAAGGGTGCTCTAACTCAAACGATAAATATTCGTCAGCTCATCAGTTGTCTCGGAACAATTTTTATTTGAAATTCGTTTCCAACTAAAGCGATTGACTAAAATAATAGAATTAAAATAAATGATTGTTTATGATTTCATCAAATTTAGTTTAAACGTTATCGGTAATGATTTATGTATTTTCTTAATTTTTTTAATTTGACGCTTTATATATATCCTAGGTGGAAGGTCCTGGTTCGATTCCAGGGGGCATAACTTTGTCTAATCATAAATACAAATTTATGAATTTGCTATCTTAACCGATATATTGACTGGCTAATGAACAGTCTACGTATTTGTGTGTTGATTGAAAAAATTCCATCTTTTTCAAACAAACCTCTACTTAGTTAAGTAGTAAATTTTGTCTAAACAGACTAATAACTGCGCTGATTTCAGGATTTTCGGCTAGGGAGGATTTTGAGAGAGCCAACTAGGACCTGACCACCATAAATTATGCCCTAAAATTTCTTTTGCAAAAAGGCCACGTGATGCACAATTGGATTGTCTAGAGAAACAACATGACGCCAAATTACATTAGGTAGGGCCTATATCCTTATTTATTTTTGTTACTCTATGAGAAACAAAAGTTTTTAATAAATAAGGGGGCGTATTTATCCATGAAAGCACAATACTAGAATCTGTGAAAGCAAAAATTTTATGAAAATTAATTTTAGAAGAAAAGGTGGCAATAACATGCTTAATAAGTTTTGCCAACAAAACAGCTCCACATAACTCTAATCGAGGGATTGAAAGATGCGATTGTATGGGAGTACCGAGCCACTTTGGCTCTTGAAAATAAAAAAAAACTTTTAAAAGTACTGCAGTTATCGTGACACAATATAAATAACTGCTGCATAGCCAGATTAGAGAAAATAATTTTTTCACCGAAACCTCGGATTAATCGGCCAAACGGTTATTCGGCCAGGGTCTCGGTCCCGAGCAGGCCGTTTACTGTATCCAGTTTTCCTCCGTCCCCCGTCCTCTTAAGGCAAGATATTAAGAAGGAGGGAATCGGAACCAGCCTTCGCCGAGGAGGCCTACTACTGTACATACTAAACCAGGTGCGTACCCGGGGTGAAAACTTACAATATATTTTAAAATAGATTTTCATTCATAAATGTTACAATGTTTGGGTCCGTTTTTTTTTTTTTAATAAATAAAATTTACTTTTATAATTGTATAGCAGTGGCGTATTCAGGGGGGGGGGGGGCCCAGGGGGGCCGGGCCCCCCCCCAAAGCCTTCTCCAAAACAAAAAAATACCTAATGTTTTCCCTAATGATTTTTTTATTTTTAAATAATAATTTTATTAACTCTCATAAATTCTAAAAACTAACAAAAAACTTATAAATAATTGAAAAAATCTCTAATATTTACGAATTTTGTATTAAAATTATTTTTTATTTCGAGAAAAAAAAAAATTTTTTTTATTTGTTTTTTATTTATAATTATTATATTATCTAAAAAAAATTTCTCCACTTGAAGTTTCTTGGAGAAGGGGGGGGGGGGGGGTTCAAAAACTTTTAGGCCCCCCCCAAGCAGAAATCCTGGCTACGCTACTGTTGTATAGTTATTAATTAGTTTCCTTTTTATTGCCGCCCTCTTAAACTGTTAGAATCCGAAAAAAAAAATGATTTTTTGTTACCAAAATTTCGCAGTTATCTTATTATTTGTGTTCCGGTTATAGTAATATGTGAGAAACCTTGAATTAGTGTTTTTTGGAGGTTGGGATTAGTTACAATGAGATTTAGAAAGTAGAAAATAACGAGCCTTGTCCCGGGAATGAGCAGACACAAGGTCTCCAATTCCTTTTTTTTTTTATTTCCAAATGTGTTTTTGATTAGTTGCAATTTTTCAAAGAGGATCGATTTATAAAATATCCTGTTGAATTTCCTAGAAGGAGAAAAGACCCTATATCAATTAGCTAAGAATCTCGTTGCATTTCCTGGAGGAGGAGTTTCCTTAATAAAGTTGCTAGAGCTCAGCCCCTCCTATTCAATTAATTAAATCTAACGAAGGCCAGAGGTCAGGATCCGCTCTCATTCATTAAATCATGGCTATTTTTATAAGCTCTTATTTTTCTCAGTTTTAATTGTTCCTATAAGTCATTAACGGCGCATGTCATCAACTTTGATCCATCGACTAAAAGAAGTGAAACTGAAACCGAAACGGTCGCTTTTATAAATAGGCCCTAATACTCTCGGGGTCTATGACTTCGGAAACCAAACTTGATCTTTTGAACTCTGATAAAAGGTGATGGAGACCTGCTCCTAAGTCAGTCTCATTACTCTTGCCTCAAAATAAATGCATGCGCGTGTATTTATATAAACAACGTGAGACAAGCAATAAATAGAATATCCATACGGTCGGTATATGAATGATCAACTCGGATAAAAGAGAATGAAAACTTTCCATTAATCCCTTTTATTTTGAGATGAAAGATTATAATTAAATAATAATTAAATGAATTTCTTGGAATGGAAGATTTATTGAATTAATTTTTGACCAAGGTATTATAGGTCAGGTTATAATAATAAAAAGAGATATTTTTATCATTGTTCGCTTTATTGCAGAACTGGCTACTGCGCTATCAAGCAGTTTCGGTGGGAATCATCCACCATCTTCAGGCCTGAAAATATATTTACTTATTTTATACATAGGCCTAATGTTGTTTCTTATTAGACAATATTGTATCCATTTATATAAGTTACAATAAACATATTACATTATAAGCTACTATTGAGTTCTTTGACAGGAATTGTCCTATGTGCATTTAAATATATATATGAGGGTTATTTGTTGGTGATCTTATCTTCAATTATCCTTTGTAAAGAACAATGGATGTATATATACACTTATATATACAGTATATATATATATATATATTTTATATATTTATTTTTACATATGTTGGAAAACGTTGGCTCGTTGTATCTGTAACAATTTAAATATTCGGTAATAGTTATCTAAGTTTTCAAGATAAAATTAATAATTGATTTAATTGGTTTAGGATTATTTTCCCACGTCATAATTTCTCAAATTGTCCTTTGGTTATATCATTGTACAACTGTACCAAACATTATTTTGATTTTAATTATTACCTTGTCAGAGTGCTTTTTTGAAATTGTGGCCAATTTATAAAATTGTTTAAGCCCAGATTAAAATTTGATTCAGTACTATCTGCTGACGACCAGAAAAATCCAAAATCATAAAAATGTTATACCCACTTATTTTAAAATACAAAAAACTCATTTTTAGCCGATTATTTTTTTACATTTTTGGCCATATTTTTTGAATGATAAGAGATATCTTCAATCTCATATTTTTCTATTCTTCTACATTAAATTTGGAAAAAAATGAGCCACATTACAGTATTCTCAGACATGGTTTAGTATATTCGTCAGTCACGAGACAAGCTTTTAAGTAGATATTTTAAGTAGACACTAGAAGAGGGGGCCTTATATTTAATTTTTTTTTTTGGGGGTGCTCATCTTTAAATATCTCTCTCCTCCATACACAAAAATATTTTTAAAATACCGTATATCCCTGAACCCCAAGGGGTCGTCGGGGCCTCTCAAAGAGAAATTTTCATTAAATTTTTTTTTATAAATATATGGGGGCCTATGCCGGCTCGGGGCCTGGGACGCCCCCGCCCCTCGGTACGCCACTGCCTTCTAGGGATTACAGGAAAACTATTTTCGTCCCCAAATTCCTATAACTTTTTGAGTTATTACGATTTCTCCCATTGGAAATATGTATAGAGAAATATTTATCTATTCTTTGTATTTATGTACAATATTATATGAATGTAAACAAATCTTCAAGCAGGCACTGGATTGGAATCTCTATATTTTAACTCTCTATATAATATAGTAATAATATTATTTTTCCTAATTAAGAAAAGGCGAGGGTCCGCCGCAGGCGGGTCCGATCCAGCTGAAGGGTGGTCCAGGGGGTGAAGCCCCCGGCTAGGCGCGAAGCCCGCCGAAGGCGGACGGCGTTGGTATATTTAAAATAGGTTTTATAACATATTTTCATATTATGATTAAAAATTTATTAAAATACGTTTATGGCGACAACTAGTAATCAGATCCCGAGAAGTCGTTCGCCAGGGCATAGGCGCCGGGCCTGCCGAATAGTTATTATTTAAAGAATTGTTTAGATGTTTTACAAAATGCCTATTTGTAACATTGTTTGCTAATAGAAAATACTAGACAAATGACCTACGTTTTATCTCTCTGTGAGTGAGTTTTTTGTTTCAACCACAGGGTGGACCAAACATTCCATACAGGCTTTTTTTTAATTTCCAAATATATAAAACATCTTGGTGACTCATATGGTTGGATCAGATGCGGTTAGCCTGGTTGCTGTTCGTCGTTGATATTCATTAAATTTATTATTTATGCTAGAGATAAATAGATAAACTAAATGACTCGTGTCAGACCATTAAGAAAATAAGAATAAAAAAAAACTCGTCATTTGCTTGTAATTATAATTTTCCCATATTTTTAGCACTTATTGCTATGATAACATTAAGGAATCGGAGAGATAAGAAATAATAATCTTCTTTCCGGCGTTTCGCTGACCTCCCGCTCCTCCAAGGGTTTATCAAAGAAATTAATTCGATATCATAATTGTCTAAAATTAGTGCTTGATATCGCTATTTGCAACAATTTGCAACATGAGCGTAAAGATCAAATATTATTTTTTATAAAGTAATATTATATATTCAAAAATAAATAAACAATACAAAAAAACGAAGTAATATACAGTATATTAAAATATGTTAATCTTTTATTAATATTATATAATGATGAGGCTGTATTAAATAAACAAATAAGACTAACTTGCTAAGTAAGTTAATGTGGGGCAACCTGGGGAATATAAATTTTAAATCAAGCAGCGCCCACGCAGCTTGGTGTAGGGGTTAGCGTGCTAACCTCGTATACCAAAAGTCGCGGGTTCGGACCCCAGGCAGTCCGATGATTTTATTTAAGCCATTTGGATACCAAATGAGAAAAAAGTGTGAATGTTTTTAATAACAAAAAAAAAAAAAAAAAATTAAGCAGCCAAACTAAACCACTATATAAAATTCGATTGTCTGAATAAACACCGACCTCTACAAAGTGCGTTATTTATTTAACATAAGTTTTCCATATACTAATTAACGTTATTTCAATCGAGCCTTTAGGATGTCAATTAAAAATTCATAGAGGAAATAAAATAGTCAAATTAGACTTCTGGGAATTTTTTTTTTATACGGATGGTTTATCTTTTCATAAAATCAAAAGTGACATTTTTTAATTTCTCTTGCCTATATATGTAATATATAGTGAGAAAAGAAGATCATGTCAAAAAGCCTATGATGAGATTTGATCGAAATACATGTTTTGAGGACTCATGAGTCCAAAAAAGTGGGTCCCGCAAATTAGTGTGTGTGTGTGTGTGTGTGTGTGACGCCTGAACTTCATAGGAAAAACATAAGAGCTAGGTTGAAATTTTATATTTAAGTTATGCACCCTTCCGAGGCGTGGAAATAAGCTTTTGAATAAAATCGGCCAAAAATTACTAGTAGGCCTACTTTACTGATGCGCACTTGTTCAGTTTTTTTTTCGATTTTCTCTTCTGCCCCCTATGATCAAATCTATAATAAATTTTGTCTAGTCCTAATGTGCTAGCTGTGTGAAATTTTTATTTAGTTCTTGATCGCAGAGAATAGTTGAGGTAGAGAGGTCATAACAATTTAATAATTTATTTATTGTTAAGGTTTTGGCCAGGTTTTCCTTAGCAGCTTAAGGCGAATGTCGGGATGGCCAATGCGAAGTTTACTCCTGGTCTCGTGGCTTGCGTGAATTTTGTTGATAATTGTTTTTATTTAATTCTTTCGATGGAAATGCATGAACATGTTGATTGTTAATGGGCATGCATTTCTATTTATTTATTTATTTTATTTTATTTTTTTTTTCCTTTTGTTTTGTTTTGTTGTATTTGTTATTGAATTTAAATTTGTATTGTGTTTGTTGGACCTAGCCACCGAGGACTGGTGCCTCTAAGCGGGTCGTAATAAATTTATTTATTTATTTATTTAAACGGCGCTATCTCCTACCTAGCACCTGTTCCGCTGCTCCACTTGATCAGAGAGCCTGCCAGTCTGCACTTTACGATGTATAACCCATTCGATGCTCTTACACGATTCACCGTAATGATGACTTTAGCAAATTGAGAATCATGTATTTCAACACAAGGCTCATCGATCCCCCCACCACTCAGTGAAATAGATAGACTCGAGAATTTTCATTTGATGAGGGCAAAACAAGTTCTCTTCATTCTAATAACGCCGGCAATATATTTTTATTATGCCTATAATATACTATTGAATCAAGTAAAGCCCATTTAAATATTTATATAATTGATATGTTTTATAAACTCGATTCGCCTTCTGATTGGGATTTATTTGTAAGCGAGAGTCATAATAGGAAAATTGATAGAGACGAGGGACTTCTCTCTCTCTCTCTCTCTCTCTCTCTCTCTCTCATTCATATCCTTCCTTCATTTGATGATTCACCTAGGAACGCGAGGAACTCACACCAGGGTCTTTAATATAAATAAATTCAATTTTATTAATGGGCGTGATGCGTTATTATTGGTATTACTATAAAACATGTTGAGAAAAAAAAAGATTACCTCCATATTAGGAGGTAAAAAATTGTAATAGGATCTGAATAAAAAATAGGGTAACAGAAAGTAATATTTATTAGGCCTATATATTTCTTAGTGCAGTTTCCAAAAAGAGAAAAAACTGAGCAGTACAGTAGTGATTGAGGATAGAATAGAATGTATATATATATATATTCTTATTTTTTAATTAATCTAATGGGGGAGTGGGTGGGGGGAGGGGGGAGCGATCGATTTCATCTTGATATGATCAGGCTGGTTGGAAACAAAATGTTTTGTATAGGTTTTTTAGTATAAGTATATACAAGTAAAATAATGTTTGGCCGCCGCCAATGTCATATTATTTTTATTAATTTTATATTTTTCAAAAATTGAGTAATGAGTCCCCATCTAACAACAAATTAATTAAACGCCTGCATGACGTCACTTCGAAAATTCTCGAATCCCTATCTATCTCACGGGCAGGCAGACCAACCCACCTACCATTTTTACTATTACACTTTCGACGCATTATTACAACGGTTGAAGACGGACGCCAAACGCTTCCTTCTCCATTTTATTACTACTTATATTTTTGTGTTTGGGTTTTACATTAGTTTAACATTACTTTAAAATACATAGTTTACTACTTTGATATTATTATATAATTATTTTACATTCTTTATCGAAATTTTACATTATTTTTTTACTCCTATTTTTACAATACTTTTACAATCTACAATACTCTTGAGATATTACTGAAACGATCATCAGCACCTTCGTCTATTAAATATACTTGGCAAATGGAACGAATTATACAAGAAGTGACTCTTCTCGCCATTTTGGAACGCTCTCTGAATTACAACTTAAGTATCACATATTGTATTTAAGAACATTAACATTTATCCTCATTATTTAAATTCCAATCAATTTATAATCAATTTTCTTTCATTTAAATATATTCTTACTACGTACCTGTAAAACAAGAAATAAATTAAATTGAAAATATGTTTATTAAAGCTTTTGTGGTTTGAATTATTATTACTAGGAAAATTTTATTGGAAAAGAAAAGTCAAAGAGTTGATAGAAATTAATAAACATGCAAACAATAACAACAAAGAAGATGGATATAGGCTTAATAAAATTTGGAACATTGTATTTAATGAGAAAAAATGTTAATTAGATCAAAAAACACTTCCCTCTCATTTTGTTCCTTTATTAAAGTACATATGGGGAATGACTTCCTCGAGACTTTCTCGTATATTCTTTGGAATTACGTCTGGGTGTGTGTGTGTGTGTGTGTGAATACGATTGCTTAAAAACCAAAGCAGCTAGATCGATGAAATTTCGTATATGCTCCTTACACTCAAATTGTAGATTTCTATCAACTTTGGAGTAAATAC
>JAKCPI010003821.1:0-17905 GCA_023213315.1 Euborellia annulipes | reverse complement strand
TTAATGAAAGAATTGTTATTATAAAACCTCAAGAGAATTAAATTTGCTATGAAATGAGCCAAGATTCCTTTTTTCTACAATAATTCGTTTTCGTTTTATGAAGTAAAAACTGTGAATTTTTAGATAAAATCGCACTTTTTCAAAATTTTAACCCCGATGAGGCACGGGTTAACGTTACCCAATTTAGCTAAAACTTTGCCATTATCATTTTTTAGCCAAAAGACAACTTTTAGGAGGTTCGGCCGAAAGAAATTAAAAAAATTTTGTTTTATGCGGCCACCCTAGTGTATATCCATCAAAATCTCGACATCGAATTTTTAACATGAAATCAATAGGCCTCTTTCTCTCTCTATATTTATGTACAGTAGAGTCCCGTTAATCCGAACTAATTGGGACCGAGGGTCGTTCGGATTATCGGGAAGTTCGGATTAACCGGAATTGTAAGCTTGAATTAGTTAATTTTGATAATAAAGTCGTATTTATAACGTTGTAAACCGTGAAACTTGTCGGTGATATTAAACTCTAAATAAATATTTCATAATAATAATAAAATAAAGTTTCTTTAATGTCTAATTTTCATTTATATTCCTCTTAAAAAAAAAAAAAAAAAAAAAATCGTACGCAAAAAGAGTTCGGATTAACCGAAAGTTCGGATTAGCGAGGTTCGGATTACCGGGACTCTACTGTATATTGAAATATACATATAGGTAAGAGGAAGTAAAAATTTTATTTTCATTAAAATTTATTCATTGAGAGGGCGGAAGGTGTCAATCGCCGGATTGCGATGATTCCTTCACAACAAAATTTTGTTGAGCAAAATTCAGGTAAAACATGTTTACAATGAGAAAAAATTCATCAAAATTGTGTGAAAGGAAAGCCAGTATGTCTGCCTTTATTTCGCTTTCGACATCAGAGACCCCGTCTCCATTTTTCTAAATTATTTGTTAACCAATGTAATTTTTAAAAGTTTTTTTATCGAAGATGTTATTTTATTGCTAACTTCCCCACCTTTCATATAATTCTAATTTTGTATATTTCTTTTTTTTTTGGTGGGTGATGAGGAAGGTCATAAATCAACATTAATAAGGAGAGGGGGTGAGGGAGTAAATTAAAGAAGATGAGAAACACCGCTTTAAAGACCTTGTTAAATTGCCTCCTTCATTTCTGTCCTTTAAACTAATCATGATTTCTTAGGCTTCTTCCAAAAAATATTTTTGCTTCTTAGTCTTCTTTCATATTTATTTAAATTAATTATCTGCTGTAGGGAATGAGACAGGGGCTTCCAAAATACTCTTAGGACCGTAGCTTCACCTATGGGTAGTAGTTAGTTGACCTAATTAATTTTCTTCATGCTTCAAATCGTTACACTCTATCAAAATCTCTACATTGCTACCTCATATACCAACGTCGGTTCCCCCAGCAGTCCGATGATTTTATTTAAGCCAATATACCAAATGCTTAAAAAAATCCTGACCCTAATATATTTACAATAAGGTTATCGTAAATGTCTTAATCCTGAGTTGCCGAAAAGACTGTGTGAATGTGTGGAGTGGAGGGATAAAAAGAGTAAAAAAAAAAAAAAAAATCTCTACATCTAATTTTTGACATTTTTTTTTTTTTAAACATTCACACTCACATTCACACACACTTTCACACAGTCTTTTCGGCAACATAGGCCATTTAAGACTTTTGACGATAACCGTTATGAATATATATTATTATTTGGGGTCCAGGCATTTTTATTTAAGCCATTAGGTAATTTTTGACATGATCGTAATACTTTCTCATTATAATTAACTATTATACTGGCTGTGAGTATTATTTATAGTTGCGCTGACACCTTTCCACGCAACCATAGTTTCTCATTATAAATTACATTTACCCATATATGCAAAAGAAAGTAAAAAAATCTTGTGTGACTGTCGCACAGCACACAACTTTATCTTACCTTCGGTAATCGAAAGTTGTGTTCTGTGCTTGTCACACCAGATTTTTCGTGTCGACATATATTTAGTTTCCCCCTATACCGGTATATTAGAATTCAAAATGGAAAATTTATAAGTATGGGAAAATATTTATATTTTGTTACCAAGGCCAAGCATTTCTCCATAGGAAACTATGATTTCAATGACAAAATGAGAATATACGTTTGAAAGAGCATCTAAAAAAATAATTGGTTTTTGAATTTTAATAAAAATCGTTGGAGCGATTTTTGAGAAAATAAAAAGAAACTGAAAAAGTCCATCAGTAAAGTACTAGTACTTTTGGGCCGATTTTGTTCAAAAGCTTCGTGTCACATCCCAGGGGGGTACCTAACTTAAATATAAAATTTCAACCTCCTAGCTCAATTCCTTCATGCTTTAAATTGAACCCAGACACACACACAGACAGACCATGTCGCGAAAACCATTTTTTTGGATTCAGTGGACCTCAAAACGTGTATATCCATCAAAATCTCGGCATCAAATTTGTGACATGAATCCAATACTTTCTCTCTCCCTATATATATGTATATTAACATATATACATATAGGTAAGAGAAAGTAAAAAAATATACTATTATTAAATATGAATAGTCTAATATTAAGGAGGTTATGGGGGTGTATAGATGCGTTCAAAATGGCACATGGGAAAAGGAAGAGAAAGAGGATGGGAATAAAGCCTGTCAGTAGCAGAAACAACGCCAACGACGGGCTTTTAGGGTTCAAAATAGAGGAAGAGTGGGATGAGAAAGTGATTATGAGAGCCGCAGTTGTGATGGAATTGTACTCGCTCACCTGGACAGTACAGAACTGAATGAGGAAGGGATAAATTGCACCGATTTTGATATAAAGAGGGAGAGAGAGAGAGAGTAATATATTCCATTCGATCAACAACACATTCACATAAATCATATATGGAGAACGAGCTAAAATTCTTCATCAAGAATAAAGTTGTCTATTACTAATTAAAAAACTCTGGTCTGATTAGTCGCAGCTTTTTCTCACCCTCGGTAATTGAATGTTGTGCCCTAAAAGTGTCCCACCAGATTTGTTGTGTCGACATATAATTGGACGATGTTATACATGAAGGAACCAAGAGCCATTAACCTAAATCTGAGATAAGGGGCATTTCATTTATACAATAGTAAACAAAACCAATGGTAAGGACTTTTTCTTGTTTTATAAAAAAAAAAAAAAAAAAAACTGCACAGAGTAATAATTTTGTGATTTAAATAAGATTTTATTTTTTCCTACAAGATGGCAAGATGGCGGTCTTTTTTTTTTTTTTTATTTTTTATTTTATTTACCCTTTGGCCTTGCTAGCCATAGGGTCTCACAAATTTTTACATTTTTTTTTTTAACCTTTCGGCTTTACAATTCTTTTTTTTTTTTTTAACAATTCTTATACATACATTTTACAAAAGTGATACAAACAGAAAGCAGCAAAAAATAAAAGTACATGAATACATACATAAATAAGAAATAATATACAAAAAAAAAAAAAAAAAAAAAAAAACCTTACCCCAAAAACAAAGCAATATAAAAACAAAACTCAAAACCATACAAAACAGTCACATAGCAATAAACGGGCCAAATAAAAAATAAATAAATAAATACATAAAAACACAATATCAAGAAAACAAAAACCAAGCAAGAAGAAAACAAAAACAAAACAAGAAGAAAACAAAAACAAAACGAGAAGAAAACAAAAACAAAACAAGAAGAAAACAAAACAAGTAGAAAACAAAAACAAAACAAGAAGAAAACAAGACAATAAAAAAAAAAAAAAAAAAAAAACCAAAACCACCACTCCACTTCTGTATACAAAAGAAAGCCCACCACCAATGTTCATATCAGTATTCTTGCTTGCGTGATGAATGCTACTATTGCTTTTATTAAGATGGCGGTCTTATCTTAATATCGATCATAATGGCGCTTGGTTCCTTCATGCATAACATTTTCCACTTGTATTTAGTTCCCGGCGGTTCAAGATGTAACATTTATAAGCAGAAAAATATTTATTTTGTTACCATGGCAACATTTCTCTTATCTTTCCTATGAAATGCAAGAGTAAAGTGTGCTTCAAAAAATATCAAGTGCAAAATGAGAATATACATTTTAAAGAGCATCTAAAAAAATAATTGATTTTTGAATTTTAATTAAAATCGTTGGAGCGAATTTTGAGAAAATCGTAAAAAAATGAAAAAGTACATGAGTAAAGTATTTGTATTTTGGAGTTTAGGCTTTCACAGTTGGGATCATTAGTAAAAGAATTAGATTTTCGGTTTAACTGTGGTTTATTTGTAAAAATTACAACGTTTAGGCCACTCATTCTGTGCCTTCAGGTAAAATTCAGATAAGATTATAAAGGTCATACATCTCAATTGAATTGACCTGAAGAAGGTCACAGAATGAGTGGCTGAAACTTTGTAATTTTTACAAATAAAGTTAAACCGAAAATCTAATTCTTTTACCAAAGTACTTGTAGTTTTTGGCCGGTTTTGTTCAAAAGCTTCATGTATATCCCAGGGAGGTACCTAATTTAAATATAAAATTTCAACCTCGTAACTTATTTCCTTCATCCTTTATTTTGAATACACACACCGACCGACCAATTTGCGGGATCCAGAGGACCTTGAAACGCGCATTTCCATCAAAATTCGAATCAAATTTTTGACATGAATTAAATAGTCTACTTAAAGAAGTTTTCCTTGGATTAAAAGATGATTGGACGATGGAATTTACGACTTGTACACAAACGGGGATTTTGAACTAATCCCATTGGATAAGCAAAAATATAAATTTTCTTGGTAGCATTGCTAATTTCTCTATTGAATTTATTTTCCCTATTTCTTAGAAACTACATCTTTATTTAATTTAAATAATTAGAGGATTTTAAGGAATACCCCCGCCAAGGTGGAACCAAGACATGAAATTCAACTTGGAATGAATGAGACAAAATTCACTCTTAGAAATGGAGAACATTTAAAATCCTTTTTAGAGCATACGAGAGAGGGAGAGAGAGAGAGAAGGGCCGTAAAAACAAAGAATTGTTCTTAGTGAGAGCGAGAAAAAAAAACAAGAGCACTTTGCAGACGGACTCCATTTATGGTGGGCCTTCACCTGGAGGCTATAAATTCATTTAAGGCAATGTCTTGGCTATGAACCACGAATACGAAACCAACAAATTTAATAAAAAAATATGTACACTACTTGACAAAAATCCATCGTTCATAAAACCACACAATTTTTTCAACCATTTCTATGAAAACCATAAACGACATGCACCCTTTACAATCCCTCTGTCAGTCGTTAACAACGTTTTGCCAAATTTAATACTAAATACTGCTTGTTTAAAAATGCCTTCCTTTTGACCAGCATCTTGTAATAACTACTTTGTATTTTAGATAAAAAATCTGCTGTGACTGTCGCACAGCACACAACTTTCTCTTACGTTCGGTAATCAAACGTTTTGAGCTTGTCACACCAGATTTTTCGTGTCGACATATATTTAGTTTCCGCCGATATATTAGAATTCAAGATGTAAAATTTATAAGTATGGGAGAATATTTATATTTTGTTACTATGGCAACCATTTCTCCTATTCTTCCTATGAAGTACAAGAGTAAAGTGGTCTTCAATGGTGAAATGAGAATATACATTTTAAAGAGCATCTAAAAAATGATTTATTTTTGAATTTTAATCAAAATTGTTGAACCGAATTTTGAGAAAATCGAAAAAAACTGAAAAACTACATCAGTAAAGTACTAGTACTCTGGCAGATTTTGATCAAAAGTTTATTTTCATGCCCTAGGTGGGTGGGTATCTAACTTAAATATAAAATTTCAACCTTCTAGCTCAATTCCTTCATGCTTTAAATTGAATACAGACTCACAAACACACAGACAGACCGACCGTGTCGCAAAAACCACTTTTTTGACCTCAAAACGTGTATATCCATCCATCAAAATCTCGAAATCAAATTTTTGACATGAATCTAAGGGCGGCCATTCACGATCGCTCCAAATGGATGTCATCCATTCACTACACGCTATTCATTTGTTTTCCCCACTCACGGTCAGTTTTTGGAGTGACATCGCTCCATTTTTGTTTATTTTGGACGGATGGAGCGATCGTGAATGGCCACCCTAATACTTTCTCTCTATATATATATGTATAATAACATATACACATAGGTAAGAGAAAGAAAAACTATTCTAAATTTTTTATAATAGGTTGTTCTAAATCTATATCTTAAAAAACTTTTTATAAGAGATATTTGAGTATAAAAGTAAAATTCCCTGTGATAAATATCAAAACATAGTTTAAACATACTTATTTAAAAGTAAAAAAAAAAAAAAAAAAAATTAAATATAACGTGTTGCGTGTTTTATAAATTAAAAAAAAAAATTCTAAAGTAAAGTAACATAATAATAATAGGATATGATGTGCTCTATCATAATTTGAAACTTTTATTAATATTTTGAATTTAAAATCCCGAGCGAGTTGAATTAATTAATTCAATAACAATGCGTTATAATTTATTCCATTTTAGAAAATATCCTATGAGTTGGAAAAATTTTTACTGATTGAAAATAATGGAACAACTCTTTGTTAGGTTTATATTATATATAAAAGGACTATTTTCGAAAAATTAATATTGTTAAAGCAAAAGAAAATGCTCCTAGCGAAAGGTAAAAGTTAATATGAATTAAATAAATTTTGTATAGAAAATTTTAAGGAGGGGGGCAGCAAATTAAATTCCCTCCCCCCCCCCCCTAAAAAATCTCCTAGTTCCAGCTCTGATTTCTAAGTAAATTTAACACAAATTCAAATCCATTTAATATATAATTAAAATTAAATAAAATATAGACAAAAATGTCGAAATTTTTTTATTAACTCCAAATTTCTAAAATTTTAAAATAATCTTTCCATTTCAGTTTGTATGTCTATTTTATTTAGAAATTCCTATAAAAATAAAATTTTTAATTCATATTAACTAAACTTATCGAGATTTTGTTGATTTGTCGGCATATTTTTATTTATTTTATTTAATTGATTCAAATGATTTGTATTTGTGTTAAATTTACTTAGAAATGTATAAGATATTTCATACTAAATGTTTCTCAAATTGGAGTATCATTAAGGTAGATTAGAACAGGTCTTCATAAGAAGAAACAAAATGTTTCGTTTTTACTTTTACTTTCTCTTACCTCTATATATATGTTAATATATATAGAGAGAGAAAGTATTCGATTCATGTCAAAAATTCGATGTCGAGATTTTGATGGATCTTCACGTTTTGAGGTCCCCTGAATCCAAAAAACTGGTTTTCGCGACATGGTCTGTCTGTGTGTGTGTGTGTGTGGGGGGTGTGTGTTCAATTTTAAGCATGAAGGAATTGAGCTACGAGGTTGAAATTTTATATTTAAGTTAAACACCTCCCGGGACCGGAAAAGTAAGCTTTTAATCAAAATCGGCCAAAGAGTACTAGTACTTTACTGATGTACTTTTTCAGTTTTTTTCGATATTCTCAAAATTCGCTCAAACGATTTTGATTAAAATTCAAAAATCAATTATTTTTTAGATGCTATTTCAAATGTATATTCTCGTTTTGCCCTCAAAATTGTTTGAAGCACACTTTACTCTTGTGCTTCATAGGAAAGATAGGAGAAATGGTTGCCATGGTAACAAAATATAAATATTTTCCCATGTTTATAATTTTGACATCTTAAATTTCTAATATATTGGCGGAAACTAAATATATTTCGACACGAAAAATCTGGTGTGACAAGCACAGAACACAACTTTCGATTACCGAAGGTAAGAGAAAGTTGTGTGCTGTGCGCCAGTCACACCAGATTTTTTTTTTGAAACGCAGTGTATAAGGAAGGGCCTATAAGTAGAACCCGCAAATACATATTCTATTATCAGTCATTACCCTGCCAGAAAGTTTTAATTTTTCGCTAACTAGAAAAGATGATTTTGATAAAAGAATATTCAGAATACTTTTTAAATACATTTCTGATGACTCAGATACCGTATTTATTAAAGTAATTTAGTAATTGACTTTTTTGTTCTCACTGCAAAAAAGAATTTTTTTTTTTTTATTATTATAATCCAAATGAAATTTTTTCCAACTGGTATTTTTTTTTTTTTTTTTTTTGAGTCAGCAATTTTTTAACCTTAGTGAAGGTGAGCAGCACAAAGAGCAGCTTGGTTGCCTCCCCGGTAAAATGAGCCCCGAGAATTGCAATCCTGCAAATCGATTCAACCCATTCCAAAAAATATAAAATAAAAAAACTAGCCAAGAAAACCCACCTCTCTTGCGTTATTGTTATTAGCCCAGCCAGGCTGGGCTCCTTTTTTAGTGCTATTAGAAATATACACAAGGAAGGAAGCAGGTGCAGCCAAAATTAAAGCCTCCGATTTTGCTACAATTAATGAGACGTTTCGAGAAAACTTTATTTCCTCATCATCAGTCTTTCAAATTGTATTTGTCCCGGAGTTGTTAAAAGGGCACAATACATTTATTATGTATTTTCTTTATGGGTGTGTTATTCATTGACTTGTTCAGTGAGATTCTCACTGCCCTTTTAACAACTCCGGGACAAATACAATTTGAAAGACTGATGATGAGGAAATAAAGTTTTCTCGAAACGTCTCATTAATTGTAGCAAAATCCGAGGCTTTAATTTTGGCTGCACCTGCTTCCTTCCTTGTGCATAAATCAACAGCCACGTACTTCATTGGTTATTAGAAATATATTTTATTCTAAAATATAATAATTAAATTGGGAATAGAGTTCTATTCAATTTTTGATCATATCAATATACTGAAAGGATTGAAAAATGCTCAGGGGTCCACATCTTGTGGGTACGTGAATGGCGACCACGAGCTACCCGAGCTGAGACTGGCAGTCCTTCGGTTCTTTACATGTCTGTCTCTTCCTTCTATATTTTCAACAGGTGTCAGACCGTGCGACTGACTGGCCTGTTCTATTTCTTTCGGTAGCAAAAACCATTCCAATGCGGGAATAAGACTATGAAAGAAGAAGATTGAAAGGATTGAAAAGAAATTATAAAAAATATGGTGTGATTAACGCACAGCACATTTAGGCCTTTCTTCAGTAATCGAAAGTTGTGTACTGGGCTATCCCACCAAATTTTTGTGTCGAGATATTTAGTTTCTCATAAATACAAAATTTCATAAGAATTGGAAAAATAATTTCTTAAATATGTAAATAGTTCCAAAGGGGAATTTGAATCGAAATTAACATGCAAATCCGCTTAGAGATTCAACATTGGTTCTGTAGTGTCCCACAGAACCAAAGGACTTAAGTGAAAAATAACGAAAGTGAGACACTAACCCTTGGGAGAATCCGCCTTTGTAAGGGAACCCGTCAAGGGTGAGTTGAAATTACTTAAGATAAATTTTTGACTGACATTTGAAGTTAAGGTGTTTAAAAGAGAGTGAAATGTGAGGCCAACAAATATATATAGTTGGCGAGAAAAAATTGTAAATGAATAATAAGTACTATGTAAAATCTGAATAATAAGAACTACGTAAATGAATAAACACACTCGGCCTCCGTCATCAAACTTTTGTTTTTTAATTAACAAAAATTATTCCTGACTCCGAGGGCAGCCATTTTAAATTGGCAACTGAAGTCCAGGGGGTCTCTCGTTATTCCAACGGCCCCTGGAACTTTTAGTGAGAGCTCCTCCACTCTCATCGGAGTCCGGACCTACCCGTCTGCCAACACCCCATCCACACATTAACGCAACAGTTCTATGGAAGGAAGAGCCCGAAAATGAATTTGAAAAATCTGAAATACATTGGTAGTGTAATTCAAAAAATTTTACTGATATTCTTTTTAAAGAGCATCTAAAAAATAGTTGATTTATAAATTTTAATCAAAGTCGTTAAACGAATTTCAATCAAAATCTCTCATCAAATTTTTGGAATAATCGCAATACTTTCTCAGTATATATTACATACAGGTAAGAGAAAGTAAAAAAATAATTCCAATTTTTTCACTTTTTTTTAACAATTTTTATCCTATATTAAGTTTATCTTGTATTTTTATAATAAATCTGCAGTCGCCCTTAATTTTACCAAGGTGTATGGTTTGTTTATCTTCAAAAAAGTTTTACAACTTTGTTGTATATTTATTACTTTCTCGTATAGTACATAAAGAGAAAGTATTGTAATCTTCACAAAATTCGACTTCGAGATTTTGATGATATTCAACGTTTTAGACCTCCCTTGAGTTCAAAAAAACCATTTTGGGCATTATGTCTGGGTGTCTGTGTCTGCCTGTTTGTGTGTGTGTGTGTGTGGGAACACGATTGCTCAAAAACGCAAGCAGCCTTGATGAAATTCGGAATATACTCCTTACACTAAAATTTTTCTCAACCTTTGGAGTAAATACGCCACTTTACCTAAAAAGTTTTTTGAACAATTTTGAAATTTTTTTGCCATATTAAGATAAATTGCTCTATTTTAAAAAGTTTTTATTCTATGACATTTTTTCGAAAACTGAATAGTTTTTGAAATAATCAACGAACAAAAAGACATTTTTCGTTAATTTTGAAAAAAATCAAACAAAATCATCATTTTTTTCACAAATTCATTTGTTTATTTTTAATGCCACCTGTATGATTTTGTTTTGGTATTTTCCAAATTTAACGAAAAATGTCTTTTTCTTTGATTTTTTCAAAAACTATTCAGTTTTCGAAAAAATGTCAAAAAATAAAAAGATTTAAAATTTTATCTTAATATGACAAAAAAAATTGAAATCTTAAAAAAAACTTTTTAGGTAAAGTAATACTTCAAGGTGACGTATTTACTCCAAAAGTTGATAGAAATCTACTATTTTAGTGTAAGGGGTATTACCGAATTTCATTCATCTGGCTAGCGTTTTTAAGCAATTGTGTTCACACACACACCCACACACAGACAGACGTAATTCCAAAAGAATGAGAAAGTTTTGGGGAGGTCATTTTGGGGAAGTTTTTTCAATAGTAGATCTACGTATAAATAAAAAGAAATAAATTAAAATTTTTTATCTCTATTCATGCATATAATGAATTATTAAAAATATTTTTAAATTACTTGCTTTACTTCAAATGGGAGATAATAATAATCTCTTTGAGCTCTCACACACACACACACATACAAATCTTACACGGACGAATATACCTGGTATATATATACTTTTCTACATGGTTTGATACTTGTTCATACAGGGTCAGAACGGCTTCATACCCGAGAGCATTTCGTATGCTGGTCAGTAATTCGAGAGGCTGCCATCAGCTATGACGTGGTTCCTGCTCTCGTCGCTTTTAATACCATAAATCCTTCTTTTGGTGAGTAAATCTTCAATTTTTTGTAATTTAAATTCATTTTTAAATTAGAAATATGCTGGTATATAGAGCAATGGAAATATTTTTTAATCTTAATTTATACATAGAGATAGAGTGTGATTTTGATAAAAATCAAATAACATTTTTTTTTATATTATTATTGAGAAGATTTTGCATAGCTTCAGAGATAAATATCGTATTTTGATGCATTTCTGTAAAAATATAAAATATTTTGACGTCTATTTTTTATGGAAATCCATGACAACTATTTCTCCTATCTTTTCTATGAACTACAAGAGTAAAGTGTGCTTCAAACATTTTGGAGAGCAAAATAAGAATATACATTTTAAAGAAAATCGAAAAATTAATTAATTTATGAAATTTAATCAAAATCATTATAGCGAATTTTGAGAAAAAAAAAAAAAAAAAAAAAAAAAAAAAAAAAACTAAAAAGTAAATCAGTAAAGTTATAGTACTGTTTGGCCGAATTTATTTAAAAGTTAAATATCTTCTTCTTTTTTTTCTGTATCATACTTATATATAAAAGGCTAAGAGGGTGTCCGATGTGTGAAACAACCAATCAGGCCTCAGGGATAGCGCCATGATAACAAAATATAAATATTTACCCATGTTTACGATTTTTTTTATTTATTTACATTTTAAATTCTAAAATATCGGCGTAAATTTTTTGTCTGTGTACCGGGAGAGTCCCGGAAAGGATATGATTCACAAAAAATCTTAAGTTCATGAATAATTAACCGCTAAAATAATCTCTACATATAAAAAATGAAAAGGGAAAATGTATGTACCGGTATGTATATAAGTAGACGAGCAAAGGGGGTCCAGGGGGCGCAGCCCCTCGGCTAGACGGAGAGCCCCGCCGAGGGCGGGGCTTTGCGTCTAGTATAATATAATAGCGGAGTGCCCATCTGTCACGCTCTGTCTGACCAACTTCCCGTTGGAATTTTGAAACGAAATTTTACAGTCTTATGAGGAGGTTATGGAGAGTCCAGGAGAAATACTGGGGTCCCGAAATTCCTATAACTTTTTGAGGTTATTAATTCCTAAAGTTACGATTTCTCCCATAGGAAATGTATAGAGAAATATCTATGTATACTTTGCATTTATATATTCAATGAATGTAAACAATTTCTCAAGCAGACACTGGATTGGAATAGTAGTAATAATAATGAAGCAAGAAGCTGGCGGGGGTTCCAGGGGACGGAGCCCACCTTGTTAATTGTTATATAAATAAATTTTTTTCCTTAGAGCAGCTAGTAATTAAAAATATGCATAGGGCTAAGGAAGGCATTGTGCGAAGTGCTTGGAGGGAAACGTTTACATTCTTGAGGAATTTATTATGTAAATTTGGATTTACTATCCCTTTATTGTTTTAAAATTAATAAATTTTATTTAGTTCATATGATATGACACCTTTTAATATATTACTTCAAATGGTTTGTAGTTATTTTCAGGTGCAGGATGGAGCGCTGAAGATGGGATTGAAGAAATATTTTTCAATTCATTTGCAGAGACTTTTATTGGGCTAACGAGGATACATCCTTAATAACCGGAAAATAACTACTAACAATTTGAATTAAATTAATGAATTTTTATGTCTAACACTCTTTCTGTTTGAATGTAAGAGCTGGGCTCACAATTGCACAGACATTTTATGTCTGTGGGGCTGAACAGGCCGGCCCGTCGCACTGTCTGACGCCTGTTGAAAATAGGATTGCGCAAAATAATTAATTAATCGATTATTCATTTATTATTTCGTTAAAAAATAATCTATTATTAAAAAAAAATATTATAAAAAAAATCATTGTGTGGTTTTAAGAAACCACGATGCAAGTGAAACTTTTTTTTTTCGGATCGTAGACGTTTAAGGTGCGCGTCCCAAAAAGCCGTTAGAAAACGATTCAGTACCGAGTTACTCTAGGCGGCAAGAGATGGCGTTAGTTTTTCCCATAGGGGTACAAGGGATTTATTCCATTTCATTTGAATTTTTCCAGCTAATTAATTAAGGGTAAAAAATTAATTAATTTTTAACACAATGATTACTAATTTAATTATCTATAAGATATTTTTTCGAAAATCAAAAAAAGGTCTTTTATAAGTTGTAGATATTATAAATAGCTTTAATTTAAAACAAAATTTGAGGTCGATAGCTTCAAAATTGTGGCCGCAAACTCCCAAAATTAACACCCAGAGACGCGCACCTTAACTGAAAATTTTCCGAAAATTATTCAATTTTGGGTATTAAAATCGCGTTTTTAATCTTAACTTATAAAAAACTAGCAATGGTAGGCCCTGGCTGGCGGCGTCTCGAGATATGACTATTTTAAATTTTATTAAAATCGATTGAAAAATACATTTTAGAAGGGGGGGGAGGTCCCTCCCCTGGTAGGGCCAATAGAACCTTCTGAGGTCTTAAATACCATTTTTCAATTATTTACACCCTAGAGAAGCGTCATTTTAAATTTTATTCACATCGGATGAGTGATTTGTGAACCCCTGATGAGGGGGGTTCCCTACCCCTAATTTGATATAATGATATCCTAAAACCACCCCTGGATAATTTTTTACCCATTAAAAAAAACACCATGAAAATCGGACCAGTAGTTTCAGATTATATGCCAAGAAACCTGGTGCGAGTCGTTGGTGACGTCAAGACTTGTGACGTCTCGGCTTATGACGTCACGGCTTACGTCACGACATGTAACGCGACATGATGATAAAAGAGCGAAAAAATTTGTGCCGATATAAATAAAGTTTCACCTAAAAAAAAGAATTTTCTTGACAATAAAGTGTCATCTAATAGAAATCATCCCACAACTCTCTAAATATTAGAATTCTAAAATTGATAAATCAGAATTTTGAAAATAATATGTTTAAATATTTAATGAATCACTAATAGTGTTAACTAACTTTTGTAAATCATTATAAAATTGACACAAGAGTTCATTGAGTCATGATACAGGAAATCTTAAAAAAAAAAAGTCGAAAAGCCATACCCCCTAATATACTGTATATATTTGTTATTTTTATTTATTTATTGGATGAAAGGTTCCCACCTGTATTTTATTTATTTATTTATTGGATGAAATTCCCACCTCTTTTTATTTATATTCCCACCTATATTATTTATTTTTGTTGGATGAAAGGTTCCCACCTATATTATTTATTTTTGTTGGATGAAAGGTTCCCACCTATATATATATATACCGACTGTTTACACCGACGACATACTTATATATACTTATATATATAAATATATATATATATGAATTTATCTATATAAGTTTGACATAGGTGTAAACAATGTTTTTTACTTGAACGTTACTATATTCCTTCCCAGTAATTTATTTCTAAAAAATCTTTGTAAAACTAATTATCGTTATATCAAGAAATATTTTTATTAAATTTTAAGTAAAAATATTTCTTAATTGACTATTTAAAAAATAATATTTTATTAATTTAAAAAAATTTGGAATCTCTTTGTTTTGAATTAACATATATTTCCTGCTATTTTTAATAAAAAATAATAGAAGTTATCTCATTATTATTATTTATTTGTAATATTATTATTATTACTTAAATAAAGCCTTATATTGCCTAAAATGTCAGACTTTTATTAAGGAACCGATCAAACAGCTGATTGAAAACCGGAGTCAGGCCATGTTGGCTTCTCAGACAGCCGGAGCCACGTCACGATACGGACTCTGGTGGCTAAACCACGGGACCTGACTCCGGCTTTTTCAATCAGCTGTTTGATCGGTTCCTTAATAAAATTTTTCCTGACATTTTGCAGTGCAATGTAAGGCTTTATTTAAGTAATAATAATAATATTACAAATAAATAATAATAATGAGATAACTTCTATTATTTTTTTATTAAAAATAGCAGGAAATATATGTTAATTCAAAACAAAGAGATTCCAAATTTTTTAAATTAATAAAATATTATTTTTTAAATAGTCAATTAAGAAATATTTTTACTTAAAATTTAATAAAAATATTTCTTGATATAACGATAATTAGTTTTACAAAGATTTTTTAGAAATAAATTACTGGGAAGGAATATAGTAACGTTCAAGTAAAAAACATTGTTTACACCTATGTCAAACTTATATAGATAAATTCATATATATATATTTATATATATAAGTATATATAAGTATGTCGTCGGTGTAAACAGTCGGATCATATATATATATAGGTGGGAACCTTTCATCCAACAAAAATAAATAATATAGGTGGGAACCTTTCATCACAAACAAAAATAAATAATATAGGTGGGAACCTTTCATCCAATAAATAAATAAATAAAATACAGGTGGGAACCTTTCATCCAATAAATAAATAAAAATAACAAATATATACAGTATATTAGGGGGTATGGCTTTTCGACTTTTTTTTTTAAGATTTCCTGTATCATGACTCAATGAACTCTTGTGTCAATTTTATAATGATTTACAAAAGTTAGTTAACACTATTAGTGATTCATTAAATATTTAAACATATTATTTTCAAAATTCTGATTTATCAATTTTAGAATTCTAATATTTAGAGAGTTGTGGGATGATTTCTATTAGATGACACTTTATTGTCAAGAAAATTCTTTTTTTTAGGTGAAACTTTATTTATATCGGCACAAATTTTTTCGCTCTTTTATCATCATGTCGCGTTACATGTCGTGACGTAAGCCGTGACGTCATAAGCCGAGACGTCACAAGTCTTGACGTCACCAACGACTCGCACCAGGTTTCTTGGCATATAATCTGAAACTACTGGTCCGATTTTCATGGTGTTTTTTTTAATGGGTAAAAAATTATCCAGGGGTGGTTTTAGGATATCATTATATCAAATTAGGGGTAGGGAACCCCCCTCATCAGGGGTTCACAAATCACTCATCCGATGTGAATAAAATTTAAAATGACGCTTCTCTAGGGTGTAAATAATTGAAAAATGGTATTTAAGACCTCAGAAAGTTCTATTGGCCCTACTAGGGGAGGGATCTCCCCCCCCTTCTAAAATGTATTTTTCAATCGATTTTATTAAAATTTAAAATAGTCATATCTCGAGACGCCGCCAGCCAGGGCCTACCATTGCTAGTTTTTTATAAGTTAAGATTAAAAACGCGATTTTAATACCCAAAATTGAATAATTTTCGGAAAATTTTCAGTTAAGGTGCGCGTCTCTGGGTGTTAATTTTGGGAGTTTGCGGCCACAATTTTGAAGCTATCGACCTCAAATTTTGTTTTAAATTAAAGCTATTTATAATATCTACAACTTATAAAAGACCTTTTTTTTGATTTTCGAAAAAATAAAATTTTTTTTTTAGATTAATCGCATTAAATAAAAGATATTTTAAAAAAATATCTTATAGATAATTAAATTAGTAATCATTGTGTTAAAAATTAATTAATTTTTCTTGATATAACGATAATTAGTTTTATAAAGATTTTTTAGAAATAAATTACTGGGAAGTAATATAGTAACGTTCAAGTAAAAAACATTTTTTACACCGACGACAAGCTTATATATATATATATATATATATATATATATGTCGTCGGTGTAAACGGTCGGATATATATATATATATAGGTGGGAACCTTTCATCCAATAAATAAATAAAAATAACAAATATATACAGTATATTAGGGGGTATGACTTTTCGACTTTTTTTTTTTAAGATTTCCTGTATCATGACACAATGAACACTTGTGTCAATGTATTTTTTTTTTATAATGATTTACAAAAGTTAGTTAACACTATTAGTGATTCATTAAATATTTAAACATATTATTTTCAAAATTCTGATTTATCAATTTTAGAATTCTAATATTTAGAGAGTTGTGGGATGATTTCTATTAGATGACACTTTATTGTCAAGAAAATTCCTTTTTACATTCTCTTACCTCTATATATATATGTTAATATATATAGAGAGAGAAAGTATTGGATTCATGTCAAAAATCACACGTTTTGAGGTCCCCTGAATACAAAAAAGTGGTTTTCGCGACATGGTCTGTCTGTGTGTTCAGTTTTAAGCATGCAGGAATTGAGCTATGAGGTTGAAATTTATTACATCCTAGAGAAGCGTCATTTTAAATTTTATTAAAATCGATTGAAAAATACATTTTAAGGAGGGAGGTGCCTCCCCTGGTAGGGCCAATAGAACCTTCTGAGGTCTTAAATACCATTTTTCAATTATTTACACCCTAGAGAAGCGTCATTTTAAATTTTATTCACATCGGATGAGTGATTTGTGAACCCCTGATGAGGGGGGTTCCCTACCCCTAATTTGATATAATGATATCCTAAAACCACCCCTGGATAATTTTTTACCCATTAAAAAAAACACCATGAAAATCGGACCAGTAGTTTCAGATTATATGCCAAGAAACCTGGTGCGAGTCGTTGGTGACGTCAAGACTTGTGACGTCTCGGCTTATGACGTCACGGCTTACGTCACGACATGTAACGCGACATGATGATAAAAGAGCGAAAAAATTTGTGCCGATATAAATAAAGTTTCACCTAAAAA